>JAVJIF010006478.1:0-210972 GCA_038442645.1 Agave tequilana
ACTATCCCTACTATTAGTAACTCAGATAGTGCTGAGTGGATCTTGGATAGCGGAGCCACCTATCATGTGTGCCCGAACAGGGCCTGGGTTCTAGCTTGAGAAGCTGGATGGATGTTACAACGGTCATAGGGGATGACCATCCGTGTAATATAGAAGGGATGGGTACAGTTCGCATCAGATGGATGATGGGATAGTTCGAGAGTTGAAGGAGGTGAGGTATGTACCTCATCTCAAAAGGAATCTTATCTCAGTTGGCACTTTGGAAGCATCGGGCATGGTGATATCTGTTCGATGATGGCGATCTCAGGATGATCAAGGGCTCGATGGTGGTGATGAAGGGCGTCCGCCAAGGCAACCTCTACTACTTAAAGGGTAGTACGATTACAGATCAGGTGGAGACTTCGAGTTCCTTAGATGTTGGTGGCCCGGATGTCTGGCAGGAAAGGTTCGGACAGGAAGAAGAAAAAATCTTTGCGAGCTCCTGCAAAGATGGAATCGCTGGAAGGTGTCTGCTACCTGGAGTTGGAAGGTGGACATAGCGTTCTGGACAAGAAGAAGGTGAGATTCAGCACCAGTACTCACCACAATGAAGGTCTTATTGATTGTGTTCACGTGTGCATTCGGAGACCTGCTAAGACGGCATCGCTTGGAGGTCACAGGTACTTTGTCTCATTTATTGATGGTTCATCTAGGCAGGTTGGATATATCCCATGAGACAAAGGGTGAAGCCTAGATGAGTTGGTGAAGTGGAGAGGAAGAATGGAGAGGCAGATAGGTAGGAAGATAAAGGAGCTTCATATTGGTAATGTTGGAAAGGACATGTACCAGTTCCTACGATTTGGCAGCGAACACAGGTATTGCAACTCACTTCGCGACAGGTACAGATGGGTTGGCTAAAGATGTAGTTCGTTCCTTGCTGGAGGAGGTTCGGAGGCTGTTGTCTAATGCAGGATTAGATAGGTCGTTTTGGGCTGAGGCGACTGAGTATGCTAGCCATCTCATGAACAGATCGACTGCGATTGGAGGTAAAGCTCCATTGGATATTTGGTCTGGGAAAGCTGCTCAAGATCATGGTGTGCCACGGGAGTTTGAAAGTCCGGCCTACTTTAGTGCCAAGAATGGCAAGGTGAATCCCCGAGCAAAGAGGTTTGTCTATTTGGGTGTCAAGGGAAACAGCTACAGGTGTGGACCCCGAAGACAAGAAGATCATGATGAGCAGGCATGTCACTTTTGGAGAGACTTCAGTGTTGAAGTCCACCGTTTCTCAGCAGTGGGGAGGACGGAGACCAAGGAAGGATCGCAGCGGGTGGAGGTTGATGCTACTCCATCATCTCCAGTTTGGTTCGGCATTAGAGGAGATTTCACCGGATGTGACACCGGGTGGAGATCGTGAAACAAGGGTGATGCTGAACAGGTTGAAGACATTGTTGAGGATGTCGAGTTGTTTGCAGCTATTAGAACAAAGGTGAAACCACGTTTGGGGAAAGAAGCATGAATCTCAAGCTTGTGATCGTGACAAGCTGAAGTTGAAGGCGTTGTCCTCCATGATGGTCGGGAAGAGGTTCATATGACCCGGTCAGACAGGTTCACTGCTGCAAATAGAGGTGCAAGTGCTTGAGCTTGATGAAGCTCATCTTAAATGAACTACGGTTGGCTTGATCCTTTGGGCAAAGGTACGTAGGTAGCCGTAAAGGCGCAACCATTTGGTGATGCAATCTTATGAAGCTGTTGTGGGTTCTCGAGAAACTGTTTGGATCTTCACGTAGAGGTGAAGAATTGTGGTCCATGGAACTTCACGTAGAGGTAGAGAGGTTTCACGTAGAGGTGAGCGTTGTGGCCAGTTGGACTTCACGTGGTGGTGAAGTGTAGTGATCTCGATGAACAGATTGATCTTCCGGTGAGAAGATGTTGAGCTTGCATAAGGAGTTGTGTGCATCCAGTTGAAGCCGATGATGTTGGTGGCGTGCCACACAGACTTGGTGGACCATCAGTGGAAAACAGGAAGACTAGATAGAGCTGGTCAGTTGGAGAGTCAGTGTTGGCTCGTGAGGAAGTCTTCGTGACGTCGTGAAGTTGCAGAGTAGAGGCCACAGTTTGTTGATCGGCATGTAGGAAATTCTCCTAAGGTGAAGTGCAGGAAATGCATGTGTGGTGCTTTCCAGTGGATAGCTGAGCTAAAATTCAAGATGATCGATCAGATGATATCGTGTGTCGATTTCACCGAGATCGTGTGTCGATTTCACCGAGTGATAGACTGGGGTACGTTGGAGATCGGCTCAGATTTAGAAAATCTTCACCGAGGTGGAGAATTGTTGGATAGAGAGAGTTTACTGATGGGAAGTTGATAAGGATCGTCGAGGGGTCGTCGAGTGATCGCCGAGGAAGTCGACGATGAAGACGAAGGGAAACAGCAGCAGAAAAACAAGCACAACAGAGCAGCAAGTGCAGGTTGGCCGGTCAGCGACGGCCGGTTGACCGGACGTGCACAACGTGCACAAGTTGAAGCTCGGTCGCCGAATCGGTCGACCGACTGAAGTGACTCAAACTCTCTCGGTTGGCAACCCAGTCGACCGACCGGCATGTGATGGTGGAAGGGTCGATCGACCGCCCGGTCGACCGACAAGGGGGGGGGTGCGGGCTGCGAGTGCAGATTTGGAAATTTGTTTGTATTTAAGGGTTGGCTGTGTTTTCTAGGGTTTGTATCTTGTAGAAGATCCTTGAGAAGAAAAGGCTCGAGCTCTCTTGCATTCAAAGAGGCTACTAGCCATTGTAATCTTCTTCCTGGTAAATTAATCTCTCTTCTGATTGCCCCCGAGGACGTAGGCGTTGAGGCCGAACCTCGTTAAATTGGTTGTTGTGTGTGTTCTTTCTCCGGTGATTGTTTGTGTCTGGTTGTGATTGTTCTTCGTGCGTGGGAGATTCAAGGAGTGATCCTCTACGGGTTGTTGTCGCTGTTGGGTCACAAACACAATATACAGATCAAAAGTTACCAGATTTCACGTCATTTATTTATAAAAAAACATTAAATAATTTTTTAACATAGGTTTGTTGTAAACGACATTAGTTAGGACTTTTAACGTCGGTTGATAAAGAACGATGTAAAAGACTAGTATTTAACGTCGGTTCAATAACAAACGTTTAAATCTCGCATAAATTTTAAATAATAATTTTTAAAAAAAAACATACGACATCGGTTATATTATTGAACCGATGTTTTTTCCTGTGGTGGCATTTTTTTATAAATATCAAATAATAACATCGGTTCTATAAATGAACCGACATCTTTTCCCCAAAAAATTCAAAATCTGCGTTACCACCCTCTTCTTCACAAATTTCCATCTGATATCATCTCTCTCCCGATCTCGCCTAGCCCTTGTGAGTTGAACAGACCATTAGAGGAGGGCATTCTCCCCCCTCTTTCATTTAGTTGTGTGAGTTTCCGTCCCATCTTTTTGTTTCTTTCTTTTGAAAAGCATCAATGTACATAAAGTTTCTTCATTAAGGTTTGCGTCAAGTAGTTCATTGATTTTATGTATTATGAATTCAAATTCATGCTATTGGTCACTCATCTGTGTTATCTGTTTGCAGACAATCAAGGAGTTCCCCTGTGGTCCTAACGAGCGACCAACAAAGTTGAACTTTTCTGCGATCAGCTCACCGCCTCCCATGCGACGTTAGTCCACGGGTAGAAGATGTCGGAGATGATGCAGCCGGTTCGTGTTGGGAGAGGAGACGGTCGAGGGGGTCGTGGTGGGTGTGCTGGGCTCCACCAGCATGCTCTGCTCCGAGCATAGCAACGTGATGGCATTGACAAGCATGATGGTGGTGATGGTGATGGGTGGTGGGCCAAGGTTGGTGGTAGGGTGATTGGGGTGGTGATGGGTAGTGGGGATGATGATGAGTGGTGGGAAGAGAGGCGGTGGGGTGGGGGTGGGGATTGGGATGGGGATGGAGGTGGGGATGAGAGGTGGTGGGGGTTGGGGAAGGGGTGAGAGGCGGTGGGACCCAAGTGGTGGGTAAAGTGATTGGGGTGAGAGGAGGCGTTGAGGAGGATATGGGGAGGGATGAGAGGCGGTGGGACCCAAGTGGTGGGTAAGGTTGATTGGGGTGAGAGAGGCGTTGAGGAGGACAGGGGGCAGCATTGAGGAGGATGTGGCCATCGGAGACGTGGCCAGAGGGAGAGGAAGCCGGTAAGGAGGGAGAGGTTTTTTTTTTTAAAAAAAAAGACAAGCTTTTTAACGTCTGTTCGCAATGATTGACGTTAAAATTATTTTCTTTGGCTCAACACTTATAACAACACACAAGTAGACGTCAGATATTATTTCATTTTGACGTCAATTTAAAACAGGCATTGTTTCGCTTTTCTGTTCTAGTGCAGCCACCAATCTTGCCAGTTCCTTCCCTAGGCGATTGCTGATTTTAGCTACAACAATTTGGCGAGTAAACGTGCAAACAAGGTTGATTTCGTTTGGACTTGCTTTAGATTGATGGAGCCATAGACCTGAACTTCTTTTTGTTAACAGAATTTATGTATCATGCACCGGTGCGAAACTTTCAATTCCTTCTAGGATGAGTGAAGTCCGTTAGTAGAGACGCTTGCTTCTATGATAAGAAAGATCGCAAGTCAAGGCGCCATGTATATGCATTTTTCTTATTATTTATGCGCATCATGACACAAGGAATGATAATAAGCACTAGGATTTGCAAAATGGAATGTCTCCTGTCTGTATCGAAAACTAATAATGTTTTTTTTTTCTCTATATATTTGTATCAGCGTTAATCCGAATAGAGTCCATATGGCTGTTTTTTTTTGCAGCTTATTTTAAATATTGCTCTCTATTCCTTTTTTTTTTTCAGTTTACAGGCTATATCTCTTTAATGTTGTTATCACAATCATCAAATTAGGGGACAGGCTAGTTGTACAGCTCACTGTATGTAGACATGCATCCAAATGCATGCATGAGGATGCCAGCAGTCATGGAGTACGGTAACATGTCATAATCTCTCGTGTTCTTTTGTGGAATTGTTGCAACAACCCAGTATATAAAGATTTGGTTGTGAGTTAAATGCTAGCGAAAAAATAATCAGGACCATTACTTCATGGGGCCTATAATGCCGTATAGTGTAGATAAAGAGGGAATCCTCATTCATAAAAACATCATGTCGTGTTCTCTCCGTTCTGTTTTGCCTTCAATTCGTTGTTAGAGTATGCGAAGCCATGCACATCAACTGTAAGACATGTTACATATGTGGGGCTGTAATTATGTCAAGAACACAAACTCTAGATGCACAAACACACATAAGAAGAGAAAAGACAAGGATTTATGAGGTTCAGTAAGATGCTACGTCCCAGGAGTAGAAGAGAGAGATCTATTGATATACACAAGATTACAAGAGGATTTACAAGAGATTCTCTCAAGAACTCACTTTTTTCTCATATCCTAAAATTTGGATTGCGTTCTCTATTTATAGGGGGAGAAGAAAATCCCTAAAACAGCCAGGTTGGGTCCACAATTAACTCTGACCCGACCGCAGGTCGATCGCTCCAAGAGTGCGGTCGACGCCCGATCGACCGCTCAATGCTCCAGTCTTTTGCAGGACTTACTGGAAGATCGGTCGACCGGTCGGTCAACCGATCCAATGGGTTTTCTTTACTATCCAGGTAGGTCGACATCTCAGTCGACCGATGCGCCCCCTGTGCACGTCGTCCACTATCCGATCAACCGAAGTTTTGTCACAGAGTTTAAAAAAACTCTATGTCCATGTTTTTTTTCCTCTCTCTCCATTCTCCACCTCGGTGAAGACTTTTCAAATTTGAGCCGAACTCCCATGAACTCTGGGTGAAATTGACACACGATCTCGGCTTGAGTCATCTCGGTAAAATCGACACACGATATCGGCGAAATCGACACACGATCTCGACTTTAGCAATCTCAGCAGCAAAATCGACACATGATCTTGGTGAAACCGACAAAGGAGTTTGGCTTCAGCGACCATTACGGCTGCCTACGTATCTCTACCCAAGGGATAGCTAGTCGTAGTTCACCCAAATGAGCTCCATCAAGCTCAAGCAACCAGAAGGATTCAGAGCAAGTTTTTGCAATGATTGAACTTGACTTCGATAACCACCTTTGCAAGCATGTCTGCGGGATTGTCTTTGGTGTGAATCTTCTTTACCTCGATATCTCCATCTTCAAGGATATCCCACACAAAGTGGTACTTAACATCAATATATTTCGTCCTCGCATGATAGACTTGATTTTCGCTAGGTAGATAACATTCATGTTATCACAATGGACCCGCAAGTACTCTTGTCCGATCCCCTAGTCATCCATCAAGCTCTGAAGCCAAATTGATCCTTTACAGCCTCTGTCGGAATCATGTACTCTGCTTCTGTCATCGACAGAGCCACTGTAGACTGTAAAGTACAGTGCCAATTCACTAGTGCCTGCAACAAGGTAACAACATACCGTGTGATGGATCAGCGTTTGTCAAGATCCCAAGCATAATTAGAATTCACATAACTGTACACTCCTACTTACCCTCAACATCCTTCTCAAACCAACCCAACATCTACGGTACCTTTGATATACCGCAGAATCCATCTCATAGCCTCCCAATGACCCTTACTAGGATATGCATGTATCTCGATACCATGCTCACGGCCTGTGACAACAGTCTCGTGCACACCATACCATATATAAGACTACCAACTGCACTGGTGTATGCAACGTGAGACATATACTCATGATTATCTATAGTCTTCATAGACATTCTAGTTGAAAGCTTAAAGTGAGGGGGGCAACAGACTACTTACAGACTTAGCTTCATCACCAATCAGAAACTTCTGAAGCACCTTCTGCAAGTAAGCTTTATGAGTGAAACTCACTCTCCCCTTCACTCTAACTCTTTCAATTTTCATACCCCGTAACCTCCAAACTTCTCCCAGATCTTTCATTTCGAATGCACAAGATAATTTACTTTTCAACTTATCTATCGCGGTGATCTGTTCTTAGAAGCTATTAGCATATCATCTGCGTACAAGAGTAGATAGATATACTCATTGTTCAGTAGTTTGTGAAAGTAAACACATTGGTCATATAAGCTCCTGGTGTAACCACAGCCACATATAAACTTGTCAAAGCGCTTATACCACTGTCTAGTGACTGCTTCAGTCCATATAACGACTTCTCAAGTTACACGCTAACTTGTACATCCCTACAACTTTAAATCCCAACGGTTGTTCTGTCATGTAAGTCTCCTCCTCAAGATCGCTGTGCAGGAAGGCGGTCTTCACATCGAGCTGATCCAGTTCATAGTCATATTGTGGTACAAGTGCCAATAATATATGAATGGAAGAGTACTTCACAATAGGCAAGAACACCTCATTGTAATCTATACCCTCCCTCAGAGCATAACTCTTGGCTATCAATCTGGCCTTGTAACGCACATACCATCCGGAGATCCTTCTTTCTTTGCATAAACCTATTTGCATCCAAGTTGCCTTCTTTCTTTTGGGGAACTCTGCGAGTTCCTATGTATCATTGAAATAGAGAGACTCATATCCTCCACCATAGCCTTCTCCACAATTCAGACTCAGAGCTTAACTCTGCTTCTCTAAATGTACTTGGAACACTATCTTCCATGACCTCTACTAAAAATGCATAGACCACAACCATATCCGAAAACGGGTAGATTTTCGTATATTTTTTTTGGGCTTGTATGCGGCAATTAAATCTGGGACCTGATCCTCTAGCTTCGAATCCTCAATCACATCATCTGTATCTTCCTCTTCTTGTACATGGCGCTCGAACTATGTCACAACAACCGGCACCCTAAATGATATTAGTAATATCTAGAGATGATGAAGATGCATCACTCTCCACCCTTTGCGATATCCGCTTGGTCTGGCCACTCTCCACCTGATGGTAGCTTGAAGCTTCACTATAGAAGACTTATTAAAAGTGACATCTCTGCTCAAAACTATCTTCTGGTCTTTAGAGTCCCATAGTTGTATCCTTTCACTACTCTTTTGAACCCTAAAATCTCGACCTTTCTAAACTCGTGGCTCCAACTTCCCATCCCTTACATGATAATAAGCCAGCCATCCAAACATACGGAGCATGTCATAATTTGTTGCAGCTTTTGTCCGAACACATTTTCATGAGAGTCTTTCCTCCTATCGCAGACAATGACAATCTATTTATAAGATGACTCACATTAGTCATCGCTTCAACCCAAAATGACTTCTTCAGTCCACTATTTGACAACAAGCACTATATCTTCTTCAGTAAGGTACGGTTAAATCTTTCTGCCACCCTATTTTTGTTGCAGAGTTTCTCTAACTATGAAGTATCATTCAATGCCTTCATCACGACACAACTGCAGAAAATGGGTCACTCTTGTACTTTCCTCTATTATCGGACCTGAGTATCTTTATCATTCTTCCAGTTTGCAACTCCATTCTCCTTCTCCATTCCACAAAGATATCTAGGATCTTGATTTTATGTGATATGGGTACACCAAATTCCGCCTAGAGTAATCATCCACAAAGGAGACAAAATAGTGTTTCCTTCCAAGAGATGCATTCTTAGAGGGACCCAAACGTGTGTATCAACATAATCAAGAATTCCTTTTTATAGTGAATCACGGTTCAAACTCCACCTTGGTGTTCTTGCCCAATACAGTGCTGAAAGAATTCCAATTTACAGGTCTATGCACCCTTCAAATAAGCCTTGCTTTGCCAAGGCTTGCATAGACTTCTCACCAGCGTGACCAGTCTCATATACCATAACTGAGTAGCATCTACATCTGAAATCACTGAAGCCGTCAAAGAACCTGTGACTGTACTATCCTTCAAGTAATACAAGTTTCTGTCTCTGATCCTCTTCATCATAACCAAAAAACCTCTTCATAACCTGGAGAATTCCATTTTTCAACGTCACTTTGAGCCCTTTCAACTCCACAGCTCCAACTGAGACGATGTTCTTCTTTATATAAGGAACATATCTCATATCCGTCAAATCCCTAATCACACCATCGAACATCTTGATTTGAACGGTGCTATCCCATCATTTGACATGCAACGTTTATTTTCATGATACTACTACACACCTATCCAACTTCTCTAAACTAGAAATCGTTCTCTCCTGGAACATAATTGATAGGTAGCCCTGGGTCCAGTAGCCACTCTAAAGCATCCGAGTAACACATCGACGGTGTGATAGAGAGTAAGAAAGCAGAGGAAACAGATTCATCCATCTGACTTAGGAACATTCACCTCTGATGATTTTCCTGACTTCTCTTTTACTTTATTCTTCTTCTTGAACTCGGGATAATCCTTCTTCCAATGACAGTTTGTTTACATAAATGCGCACACTGGTCACGAGTCAACTATGATTGCCATGTCGTGATTTCAATTTTGATCTACCACGATTTTCTCCTATTTGGTTTGGACTCTTTTCTCTCACGGTCAATGCTTCTGCCGATGTACCACCTAATGACTCCTTGTCCTTCTGTCTCAACTCGAGATTCACAAGGTTAGTAGTGAGCTCAGAATATTTTAGTGATGTTTTCCATTTATCAGGGTGAGGACAAAGGTCTCATAACCCTTATCGGGTAGAGAGCTCAATAATATCAAGGCTTTATCTTCCTCCTCAATCGCCACAGCTACAATCGCTAAGTCCGCGAGAAGCTTTGTGTAAGTGTTGATATGATCGCTAATAGAAACCCCCTCTTCAACTAGAACGGTACTGTCTCCTCTTCAATGCAAGCGATTCTCGACGCTCTTTATCAAATATTTGATCATAAGGGTCTCCCAAATTTTCTTTGTAGAAGTCTCATTCATCACCATCATATTTTAAGTCTTATGATAAACACGACCTAATCACTCCACAAGTTGTTTTATTCATTTTCTTTCAAATCTTCTCCTCCATCTTTCCAGCCTCTCTTGCAATTCGAGAGCATCCTCGTTTTGCGTGTTTAGCGCATCCAACACCTCACATCTCCACAATCTAAAATTATTTGTGCCATAAAATTTCATCATATCAATTTCTGTATAGTGATAATTTTGTACATTCTTCATAACAAAAGAGACTACTCCATCGGATGTTTCTTCGGCCATTTTCTACTCCAATTCAACCAACCACACAGGTATAACAATTATGGATTGATCTACGAGATAAAGATAGAATTTTTATCTTCAATTGAAACCCTAAGAAGAGTTTCCAATTGATTTCTCCACTCAGTTGTAGAAGATGAGATCCAACACTATAAAAATCCGATTTTTATCCACTCCAACTTGAGATCTTAAAGAAACAAGCTTCAAACCAAAATCGACTCCACCAAACGAAGTCAAAGTGTTGCCTAGAGCTCTAATACCACTTTTTGGGTTCTGTAAACATGCCAACAACACAAACCCTAGATGCACAAACACACCAAAGAGAGTGGAGATAAGAATTTATGAGGTTCGATAAGATGCCTACGTCCCCGGGGCAGAAGAGAGAAATCTATTGATATACACAAGATTACAAGAGGATTACAAGAGATTCTCTCAAGAACTCACTTTTTCTCTCATATCCCAAAATATGGGTTACATTCTCTATTTATAGGGGGAGAAGAAAATCCCCAAAACATCCCAGGTCAGATCCAAAATTAACTCTGACCTAACGACCGGTCGACCGCTCAATGCTCCAGTCTTTTGCAGAACTTACTAGAAAGATCGGTCGACCGGTCCGTCGACCAATCCAATAGGTTTCTTCTTTACTATCCAAGCTGGTCGACCGCTCGGTCGACCGACGTGCCTCTTGTGCACGTCGGTCGACCTCCCGGTCGACTGAAGTTCTGTCACAAAGTTTAAAAAACTCTATTATCCATGTTTTTGACCCTCTCTCTCTACAACATACTCGATCAATTATCAAGCAAGGTTGTTATATGAACATATGAGACGAACTTCAGGTTGTTCGTGTTCATTCAGTATTTAATCAAGCTTAAAGTTTTGTTCATGCACCGCTCGTTTAAGTCGTTAGGAGGAGTTTTCGAATTCCAGGAAACTACAGCCAAGATGAAAGAAGAAGCACGTACAGTTCCAGCAAAGCTGTTATCAGCATGGACAAGGAATTGGATGTCCACTTGCTTGCTCTCAGACTCAGAACCGTGTTGGCAGAAAATGATAGTTATCTGCAACTATCACTGCTGCGTTGTTTGGTTGAATAAATTCCAATGCAAGAGACAAATTTAATCTACCATCTTGGCGTTGTTTCAACGATGAGATAATAGCCGCAGTTAGGGTTACTGAATGTGCTATTAATTATTTTTATTAGCTGTAGGAGCCAGGACAAATGACAGCTTAGCCTTTGCCAGTCAAAGATGCCACCCTAAAGAAAAAGAAAAAGAAAAAGAAAACACTCGGAAGTGAAAGCCATGAGCAGGGCACGCAGAGTTCCATTACTCTAAAGGCATGTTTGGCTGTCGTAAGTGGCTATAAATCATGAATCGTAAGTGATTATTTTTTTTACAATTATAAGTGAATTACATATAACTAAGTGTTACAGTATTTGATTGATAATGTAAAATTGTAAGTGAGAAAGTGTATTGTGTTTAGCGTGTTTGGTTATCAATGGGCATGACTCACCAGTAAAAGGGTAAGAGCAGGTTGTTAGAATCTCAAGTTCAAGTCCAACCATAGCCTATTATTTAAAAGAAAAAAAAAAACCTAGAAACTTCTTTGATTCATTTCACTTTCAAATATCTTCAAGAAAACACTTTTTTCATATAAACATTAATTCTTTTTCTTTTTCTTTCTTTTTCTTTATATCTGTTTTCATTCTCTCTTTTCATGAAAGTTTTCAGATGAACGTACAGACGCAGAGTGGGGGACGAAACCCCACCATCGTTTCTAATTCCCCAGAAAAGTTAACTTGTACCACCACCGTCGCCATCGAGCTCCTGTTGGCTCGTACCCTTAATTGTTCAACTTTTGCTTGCACCACTACCATCTGATTTCTCTTGGTTGCTCTTTTCCTTTTTGCTTTTGGCACCAACAAGCTTACCACTTGAGCTCCAATAATTTTTGATGAGTAACACCACAAGTTCATTCAAGTAGCTTATCATAAACACAATGGGCAGATTTGGTGCTTAAATCATTTTTAAAGCAGACTGTTCCTAAAAGTTTTAGGTGCGGCTCTTGAATATCAGTATACCAAAAAAAAGAAAAAAATTGATATATGTTTCTCAAATCTTTCATATTTTTATATTAGTCCGTCAAATCTTTTGAATTATTATTTAGTCCCTCAAATCTCATTAGTTATATCCAATTAGTCCTTGTATTAGAATTTTCATCCAAATAGCTAATCGTGGTTGAGTTTGAATTTAACTAAGGGTAATAAATTACTTAACTACATTTAGTAGCCCACATTACTGCAGCCGACGATAGCAACATTGGATGGTGTCGCCTCCTCTTCTCTCTCTCTCTCTCTCTCTCTCTCTCTCTCTCTCTCTCTCTCCTCCTCTTTTATTTTCTTTGCTTTCTCTTTTCCTCCTCCTCCACCTCCTCCTCTTCTTTCTCTCCACACCACAGCCGCGACCGGGCTGCCACTAGTGTCGGCCCAGAGGCCCTTCATCTTAGTTTTGATGATAACTAACTTATGAAGTTAGTTTGCTAATGATCTTGTATTATATATTTTCAGTTATTTATCAAGATCTTAGTAGAGATTTGATTTCAATAAGAGATTCACAGTCAAAATTTTGAAGCAAATAAGTATTGATTCAAAATCTTATTAACCTAAAGGCTCTTCACTCTAGTTTTGGTGATGATTAACTCATGTAGTTATAATACTAATGGTCTTGTGTTTATTAAGTTTCAAATTTTCTATCAAGATCTTAGTCGGTGTTTAGCTTCAACAAAATTTTCGAAGTCAAGTTTTGAAGGTAGCACGTGTTGATTCAAGAGCTCGCGCTTCAAGATCGCATCAAGTACTCAAGAGGAGTCTAGCTCATGGATCACGTTTGGATTGAGTCTACCTGGAGGAAAGATTTTCGAGAGAAGACTTGAGTCAAGAGTTTGTAAGTTTAAATTTTTTTTTTAGGATAAAATATAAAGGATAGATTAGTTGTAAATTGCTCAAACTTACACACACACGCAAAACTTTGGTTTTCGGAAATACGGTTTTGGTTTCCTGATTAAATTTCTATATCTAAAAAAAAAATAGTTCACATGCTTGTAAGTGTTGATTTTTTATCACACATATTTGTACTTCATAATATTTCAATGAACTTAATTTTGTGATATTTATAGTGATTTTATGGTATTTAAAATGTATTTAAAAAGATGTTCAAATGTAGTTTTGGGTTACTTGCGGTCGACCGACGTGCACAAGACATGCACAAACCCATATGACTTAAGCTCGATCGACCGACCGGTCGACCACAGTAGAGATCAGCCGACTGACTGGTCAACCACTGAGTTTGTAGAGCTCTCGGGTTTTCTCAATCGACCGGGCCACCGACCATTCTGCTGAGCTACTCGACAGTCTTGTAGATTTCTGCCTATAACATTTTATTCTTATATTCAATCAATGTGACTTAAATTACATTTCAAAGATAAATTTCAAGGCTACATTTCTTAATCAATAATTATTTTCTGATTCAAATGTCAAAGATGTCAAATATTGGGTTGAAGTCTGTTCTTATTCTGAAAATAGTTTACAGTTTCTGGTTTGACACCTTTAAGTATATATTGTTGTTAACATTTTACTCTGAAATGATATTGATTTGATTTAAGTTGGATTAGAAATAAGACTTAATGATCTACAAATTAATTCTATATACTTATTTTCAAATTCTAAAGTTTTAGGCCTCAAAATTGTGCTCAAAATTGACCTACTGTACAATCTGGGTCTGAGGTCGGTTGACCACCAGATTCCAACGGTCAGAAATTTGACCGTTGGTCGGTCGACTGGCCGGTCGATTGACAGGCCAATATGGCCAATAACGACTAGGTTTTTGATGCCTCTATAAATGAGACTTTTGGCCAGATTTTTGGGTAAGATTTTTAGTCTGTTTTCTAGAGCTCTTCTACAGAGTTTCTAAGCAAATTTTAGAGCTCCATTTCCATATGCAAAAGAGAGTTTTCAAGAGTGAATCTCTTGTGTTTTCAAAAGTATTTTCTTGAAATTTTTCACCTCCACATCTATCTTATTTTCTCACACAAACTTGAGCTTTCCTTTGCTATATTTATCTTCTAGGTTGTGAGAGTGTTTTTTTTATGATCAAGAGAAGTGATCACAAGTGTTCCACCCTCTTGTATTGGAAAGTTGTAGGGATGCGACCACGGCAAGCTAGTGTATTTGCGTGTGTTGTTATTACAGGAACAAGTGAGGGACTTGCGGGTCCAAGAGTTCTTGAGGGAGCTCATTGTAGGGGTTGCAGCTCCGAGTGATCTTGCGGGATCGTTATAGTGAAAATCCTTCATAGTGTTGAAGGCAGGGACGTAAAGCAAGTGTGCTCGAATCGTAAAATAATTCTCCTGTGTTTGCGATTGCTCATCTCTCTCTCTCTCTTTTCTCTCTCTCTCTCTCATACTTGTATTTTTATATCTTGCATGGTTATATTATTCATATCTTTTTATGCTTGATATATTTGTGCTTAACTGTTATATGCTTGGGTTTTTTTGCTCACACTTGTATTTAACCAAGAGAGTCATAGTAGCACCTCAACTTTTAATTTAGAGGAATTTTGAGGAGATAGTCCAGAGCCTGTCACCGAAAATTCGGCTACACTCTTGTGTTATACTTTGTGTGTTTGCATAATAGCTTTAGTTTGCATAATTAGTTTTAATTTCGCATAGTTTGCATTTGATTAGCTTGTCACCTATTTACCTCCCTCTAGGTGACTTACAATTGGTATCAGAGCGCGGTGCTCTTGATTTGGGTCTAACAACCTAGAGTTAAAAATTCATATTTCTGCTAATCACAATATTTGCATACACACGTATGGATTTCATGACACCTTCCTTGTTTGACATCTTGACTTTCAAAATTGAAAAGTTAAGATGTCCATGTACCTCAAAGTTTTAGGTATTCATATTTTTCTTGTCACGATCAAAGATTCATATTGTTTAAATGGCAAGCATCTTGAGGGAATATAAAAGACATTCATGCTTTGAAGTCTACCCTAAATGATGATTATCTATTAAGGGTTTCTAACTTTGATTCAGATTTTGTAGTATGGAATACTCTTGTCTCCCCTGGTAAACAAAAACAATACTACATGGGGAGTGACTTGGACGATGGAAGTATCACTTTCAATATGTGTTATATGGTCCAAGGGGATGACCCCCTTGAGGTAAATTCCGAATCCAAGATTGATAAAGATGTTGACATGCTATATGATGAACTTGCAATTGTTTGTCAACAACTTCTTAAAAATATGAATTATTAAAAATGAAAAACAAAATTTTAAAATAAAAATAATTTGGCTTTAAAAAAGATTCTTCTAAAAATAAATTTAAAATTGTTTCAAAAGAAAATGAAGTTTTGAAAAACCAAGTTATTTTGATTGAAAAAGAAAAGATGATTGTTTTAAATGAAAATGAGTCTTTGAAAAAGAAAATTATTTGAAATGAAAAAGAAAATTTTTCTAAAAAAAGTTGAATTTTTTTTCTCATGTTTCTTCGTCCAAACTTCATAATGATATTTGCATTATAAAGAAGAAAATTGATTGTTTGGGCACTACTTTGAGCCAATGTGTATTTAATCACAATAAATTAGAATTTATGTTTCGCAAGAAATATGTTCCACATGTTCATACACACCATCCACGACATACACCCAATGTACACCATGATCACACCCTTTCTCATATGTATGCTAGGGTATACACTTGTACACATTGTGGATGTCCTTTTGTGGAAAGTCCTGTGTGGACATAGTGAAAATCCTTCTGTGTGAATGTGGGGACGTAGAACAGTGGCTTGAATCTCAAAACATGTCTTAGTTTTGCGTTTGAACCATTATCTCTCAACTCTCTCTCTGTCTTTATATCTTGCATCGTTATTACATTGCTCATTTTAAATACATGCTTGGTATTAGTTGTATGCATATACTTGTGTTGAACCAAGAGAGCTTCTAATAGCACCTCAACTCTTAATTTAGAGAAATCTATAAAAGTAGTTTCAGAGCCCTTCACGGGGAATTCAAGCTCACTCTTGGTTACACATAGTGTGTTAGCAATTTTTTTAAAATTCCGTATATTTGTCCTTGATTAGCTTGTACACCTATTCACTCCTCTTTAGGTGTACTTACAACTAGTCTTGCCGAGACAGAAGTAGCCATGGTCACCTCCTCCTTGAAAATTACTTAGAGGGGGGTGAATAGGTGATAATGCTAATCTAGAAACTAAATGCGGAAGCTAAAACAAATTTGCACAAACTTAATACAACCAACAAGTGTAGCCGAATTCCCCGTGAAGGGCTCTGGACTAACTCCTCTTGATTCCCCTAGATAAGGGTTGAGGTGCTATATGAAGCTCTTGTGGTTAAGTATAAGTGAGGCACACACAAACAAGCCAAGCATATAAAGATGAACAATATGAAATAATCCAAGGCACAACACAAGCAAATAGATATGAATGATATGAATGATGCACAACACAAATAAAGAGAGAGGGTTAAGAGACAATGGATCAAACGCAAACACAAAGATATGTTCCGAGGTTCGAGCCCCTAGCTCTACGTCCCCGCCTTCACCGAGAAGGATTTCGAATCCACTAAAGGAGTACCGAACTCCTCTCTCAACCTTATAATGCCACCGAGGCAATACACCACAATCCATCTCTACTGAAGAGGAATTAGGCCCGTAGCAAAAACAACCAAACTCCACCTCTCACTAGAGGGAGCAAACAAACAATCTCAACCTCTACCAAAGAGGGAGCAACCTAACAATGAAAGGTTTACAACTAGTGGTATATCTCAACCACAAACCTTTCTCTTTTCCCACAAACAAATGATCCTAATATAATAGGATAGGTGATAGCTCAAGTGTGGAAAACAAAGTGTTTTGATCAAAGAAAATCTCTTGGGAAAATACCAAATTGATATAGAAATGAAGAACAAAAAACTAATTCCCAAAAACCTATTTTCTTTGAAAATAACAAAACACTTTAAAATAAATAAAATGAATCTTTTTGCTCTTTAAACACTTCTGAAAACTTGTTTTTAAAACCAGAGAATGGGAAAATTTTCTCTAAAAATCTTAGCCAAAATCCAAAGAAATGGGGTTTATATAGGCCAAACAGAAAACTAGCCGTTAGGCTAATCTGTCATCCTGACAGGCTTGCGGTCGACCGGTCGGTCGACCGCCAACAGTCCCAAATATAACCGTTGGGGCATCCCGGTCGACCGCCCAGATACAGAGAGCAAAGCTCTCTGGTCCGGTCGATCGGCCCATTGCCATCCTAGACGTGCACAGACCTGTGCACGTCGGTCGACCGACCGGTCGACCGGATCTGGCATACGGTCGACCGTCCCGGTCGACCGCCAGAACCTGGCAGCCAATTTTCTGGGTCAGAAAAACATGTTAAAAATATTTCTAATAAATCCAATAAAATCTTGTAAAAATCTCCAAAAATAGTTTTATCATTTTGCATTGATATATAAACTTGTGATAAACATTTCAACTCAAATATCAAGCATATGAAACTATTTTTGTGTTTTATCATTTTTATCAAAAACCAAAACATGTATTTTATCAAACTTGGATTTTTTCAATAGGAAATCTGATTTTTCCTAAAACTCATTGAAATACAAAAACATGATATTTAAACACTTTTAGGCATGTTGTAAATGGACATAAGTCCAATATACAAGAAACAAATATATATCATAGTTTTTGTCTTTAATTCCAAAAATATGTTTTGTTAAAAATAGTAAAACATAAAACACATGAATAGGTATGTCAAAACTAAGTTTGTATAAGTAATGTAAGCATGTATGTATATAGAGCACATCTAATATACATAAAAACAAAGTAAACTTATTTTGATCAATCTATTCATGAAAACAAATTCCAAAACATAAAACGTGTGTGTTGTGCACTTGAGCATATCAACTATTTTAAGCTTTACACATGGATCTAAAACACACTAAACTAAAATAGGATATCTAAGTCTTCTTGACAATCTTCATCTTCAAGCCGACTCGATCCCAAACGTGATCCACCGAGTGCAAAGGTATGATCTTGATGCTCGGGCACTGGAGTCACCATGTGAAGGCTTCCAAACTCCTCTTGTTGAAGCAATCACCAACTAATATCTTGTTACATGATCTGAAACTAAAATCACAAGATTATTAGTAAACATAACTACATGAGTTAATCATCATCAAAACTAGAGTGGAAGGCCTTCGGGCCAACAATCTCCCCCTTTTTGATGATGACAAAACTCATGGAGTTATATATGCATGGATTAAAGTTAAGCTTCAAAGAAGCTCCCCCTTAACTCATGCATAAACAAATAAACATAAATATATGCAATGAATATGAAACATGAAACATGCATAGAAATGCATAAAACAATAAAACATGTTTTTATACCAATTGAAATTTTCAAAAAAACAAACATGCTCTAGATACCAATTAAATGAAATAAAACATGCTCTAGATACCAATTAAACTTAATATATGCAAAACATAAATATGCATATAAAACTCTCAAATAATTCTCCCCCTTTTTGTCAATCATCAATAAAGGGGTAAAAGCAAAAGCAAAACAAAAAAAAAAATTTCTCTCCCTTTTTGTTCGAAACAAAGAATTAACAAAGGGGTCAAAAATAATAAAAACAATGTTCCCCCCTTTTGTCTAAAACAAAAAGAATATCAATAAGGGGTTACAATCAATTAAGATATCAATTTAAATATATGTCAAAGATAGCATCTTGATACCAATTGAAAGTGAACATAGATCAATCAACAAATGGTATATGCGATATACATTCATGAAGAGAAAGACGCTAAGTTAACTTCCCTACATACATGCATTATATGAAGAAAGAATAACAAGCCTTAATTCACATAACACATAATATGCAATGCATAAGAGGAGATGTGAAGCTCCCCCTACACACGTGTATCACATAAAGAAGAGTTGTCAAGCTCTTCAATATAAGATACACTCAACATGAATCTATATGTAGAAGAGATGTTAAGCTCTCCTTGCATATAGGCAATACAAATCAAAACTTTTGAATATTTCTTATTAAAACAAAATTTTGAATTTCTCAATAAAACAAATTTGATACCAATTAAAGATGTGTCAAAGTAGTGGATCTTGATATCAACTGAAATTATTATTTTCTATCATAAAGCAAGGGAGTAAAAATACAAATACCAATAGAAATATGAAAATCGAATTTCCTCCCCCTTTATGAAATACAAACTAAAACAATGCGTAGGCTCGAATTAAGATACAAATTGAAAATTGAATCAATTGAAACAAATTGAAACTCAAGCTTTAGCATAAACAAGATATATACATGTATGAAAAATAGATACCAATCGAAATTGATACTCTTTGAAGTACAAGCATACATATACAAAAAATATATGAGTATACAAAAATGTCAATATTGATACCAATTGAAAGAATCTAATGATATCAATTGAAACAACAATAATATCAAGTGTATATCTCATATAACCTAGCCTCCCAATCATGTTCAAGTTTGAAATGATTTTCACTATAAAACATACATGAGCATGATCTCCCATCCAACCACCCTTAGAAGGTAGGGGTTTTTAAAAATAGGTTTGAAAATTGAAGTATGTTTAAAAAACTCTACCATAACGAAGAATACCGTAACTAGTTATAAAAAATTTGTAAACTAGTACGAAATCCTTCAAGCAAGGAATAAAATAAAATTATTTTTCATGAAACATGAAATCCACATGATAATCAACACTCTAAGCCAATTAAGCATAAATATGACTCATGAAAACAAAACATGAGTAAACAATAAATGTGAGTGTACAAATAAGATGTGAAGATCATAATCATAAAAGATATTCAATTAAGCTCAATTAATTCCTTGAAACATGAAAACATGAAAATCATCAAACTTATTTAATCTTCAAGGTATATGTATGTCCTATACAAACTAAAGTATACATACATATCCAAACACAACGAGTCCACAAAGATATATGCATGAAGGCATGTGGCTCAAAGGATGTATATGTATACAATAATTTGGATAAAATAGACATATACATGAAGTTAAACATAAACATATGGAAACATGGAGAACATGTAAAACTAAATTTCCATTAAAATAAATTTCATTTCAAGGTATATGTATGATTTGTCAACACAAAAAGTATACATATATATCCCTAAACACAATTGAGTCCATATGTATAGATTTGCATGAAAAGCAAATGACTCAAGGGGTATACATGTATATCTTAAAGTTTGGCAAAATAGACATATACATGAAATGAAAAACATGATCATAAAACAAAACCAAAATGGGAATACAAGTTAAAATGCATGGATCATCAAAACTAGACTATACTAGCACATCTAATGGGAACAAATAAGCAATCAAGCACAAACATATATAGATTTATTTATGGCCCACTATATGTACAAATATATACCTAGTCTTAATGAAAACTAACATTTAAACATATATTCAAAGCATGAAGTATAAAACAAGACAAAAATCATCATGATAAACAAAAACATGATTATTATGCAAATTCACATGTTATTAGAGCTATGATTAACATGATAGCTAAACAATGGTGAGAACACAAAAATAATAGTCCATATTAAACATGGGTGTCTCAAAAGGCTATACATGCATGTCAAGGGTCTAACAATCATGGCATTTATAAAATAATCTACAAACATCAAAACATGCTATAAACTATAATTGTGAAAGCATATAAATAATAAATGGGAGTAAAGGATTGTTACCAAAACCGAAGAAGCAACTCTCCAAGACTCTAAAACATGGTGGTCCTCCCACCAAACGTCCCTTGAAAGTGATGCATCTAAATGATTTCCATGAAGCTCGGAACGCATCCACTCTAAGGTACCGATACTCTCACGTCATGCGAGAGCCCACACCTACATCATAAACAAGAGGGGTGGTCTTTGGTACCCATACTCTATTGGGTCCATGGGGGTTAGTATCATTCCTAACCCAAACAAATTTATTTGCTAAATTAGAAACATGTATACGATCATAGCAAAATTTAGCAAGGTGCCCCTTACGTCTACAATGTGTACAAGTGTACACATGAGCATACAAGTGATGATGGTGTCCGTGAGGAGCATGTGTATGCCGTGGAGGGTGTGCATGAATAGATGGAACTTGTTTCTTTCGAAACAAAGATTACAAGCGTGTATGGCTCTTGGCACAATGGCTCAAAGTGGAGCCCAAACAATCAACACTCTTCTTAAGCATAGATATATCATTTTCAATTAAAGAAGAAGTGTGGCATGCAATGTGTGAACTAGATGAAGCTATACTAGAATGGCAAACATGAGAATTAATATTATTTTTCAAAGATTCATTTTTCTTAGAAACCAAATCTAATTCTTTTGAAATAGAAATTATTTTGTTTTTCAAAGAATCATTTTCTTTTAAAACAAAGTTAACTTTTGAAGACAATTTCTCATTTTTCTTCAAAATAACATTGCAATCATTTTTAGATTTCAAAAATTCATTTTCTTTTAAAACAAGGTCTAGTTGAGATTTCAATGAATCCCTTTCATTTAAAATTTCAACTTTCTCTTGCAAAACAATGTCAAGTCTAGAAATCAAATTTTTATTTTCATTTTCAAGGCCTAGACTTTTCTTTTTCAAAATTTTATATTTTTCAAACAATTTTTCACAAACAATAGACAACTCTTCATTCAAAGCATTGGCATCCATATAGTCATGATCATCAAATGAAGAGCTAGCACTATCTAGTTGAGTATCCGAATGTACCTCAAGGGAGTCATTCCCTTGGACCATATGGCATTGAGAATCGGATTCTCCACTAGATTCCTCCGGTTGGATAGGCAATTGAAACTTGGAGGTGGTGGTTGTGGTCAACTTGTTCCACACTGCAAAAGCGGAATCAAGATTAGAAATAAGCATAAGATATTCTTTATTAAGCGTGCTTCTAATAGCCTCAAGGGCTAGTGCATTGGCCCCTACATGCTTGCTATCACTAAGGTAGGATTCCTTGGTAATGGCAAGGTGAACCTTATATCCTAGGGTTTAGAGGTATATGGACATCCTAGTCTTCCAAACAAGAATGTTGGAAGGGTCAAATATAGGTGGGGTCATAAAGTCCATGGGTCCAAACTATATGTGTGCAAGCAAACAATGTGCAAATGCAAATGGTAGACTAGCAAACAAGGATCTCACTCCTAGGATGTTAAGCCTAAGTATCAGGAGCGTAGGCTCTGATACCAATTGAAAATCACCTAGAGGGGGGTGAATAGGTGATAATGCTAATCTAGAAACTAAATGCGGAAGCTAAAACAAATTTGCACAAACTTAATACAACCAACAAGTGTAGCCGAATTCCCCGTGAAGGGCTCTGGACTAACTCCTCTTGATTCCCCTAGATAAGGGTTGAGGTGCTATATGAAGCTCTTGTGGTTAAGTATAAGTGAGGCACACACAAACAAACCAAGCATATAAAGATGAACAATATGAAATAATGCAAGGCACAACACAAGCAAATAGATATGAATGATATGAATGATGCAAAACACAAATAAAGAGAGAGGGTTAAGAGATAATGGATCAAACACAAACACAAAGATATGTTCTGAGGTTCGAGCCCCTAGCTTTACGTCCCCGCCTTCACCGAGAAGGATTTCTAATCCACTAAAGGAGTACCGAACTCCTCTCTCAACCTTACAATGCCACCGAGGCAATACACCACAATCCACCTCTACCAAAGAGGGATTAAGCCGGTAGCCTAAACAACCAAACTCCACCTCTCACTAGAGGGAGCAAACAAACAATCTCAACCTCTACCAAAGAGGGAGCAACCAAACAATGAAAGGGTTTACAACTAGTGGTATATCTCAACCACAAGCCTTTCTCTTTTCCCACAAACAAATGATCCTAATAGAATAGGATAGGTGATAGCTCAAGTGTGAAAAACAAAGTGTTTTGATCAAAGAAAATCTCTTGGGAAAATACCAAATTGATATAGAAATGAAGAACAAGAAACAAATTCCCAAAAACCTATTTTCTTTGAAAATAACAAAACATTTTAAAACAAATAAAATGAATCTTTTTGCTCTTTAAACACTTCTGAAAACTTGTTTTAAAACCAGAGAATGGGAAAAAATTTTCTCTAAAAATCTTAGCCAAAATCCCAAAGAAATTGGGTTTATATAGGCCAAACAGAAAACTAGCCGTTAGGCTGATCTGTCAGCCTGACAGGCTTGCGGTCGACCGGCCGGTCGACCGCCAACGGTCCCAATATGACCATTGGGGCATCCCGGTCGACCGTCCGGTCGACCGCCCAGATACAGAGAGCAAAGCTCTCTGGTCCGGTCGACCGACCGGTCGACCGGCCCATTGCCTGCCTAGACGTGCACAGACCTGTGCACGTCGGTCGACCGACCGGTCGACCGCCAGAACCTGGCAGCCAATTTTCTGGGTAAGAAAAACATGTTAAAAATATTTCTAATAAATCCAATAAAATCTTGTAAAAATTCCCAAAAATAGTTTTATCATTTTGCATTGATATATAAACTTGTGATAAACATTTTAACTCAAATATCAAGCATATGAAACTATTTTTGTGTTTTATCATTTTTATCAAAAACTAAAACATGTATTTTATCAAACTTGGATTTTTCAATAGGAAATCTGATTTTTCCTAAAACTCATTGAAATACAAAAACATGATATTTAAACACTTTTAGGCATGTTGTAAATGGACATAAGTCCAATATACAAGAAACAAATATATATCATAGTTTTTGTCTTTAATTTCAAAAATATGTTTTGTTAAAAATACTAAAACATAAAACACATGAATAGGTATGTCAAACTAAGTTTGTATAAGTCATGTAAGCATGTATGTATATAGAGCACATCTAATATACATAAAAATAAAGTAAACTTGTTTTGATCAATCTATTCATGAAAACAAATTCTAAAACATAAAACGTGTGTGTTGTGCACTTGAGCATATCAACTATTCTAAGCTTTACACATGGATCTAAAACTGTAGGATCACCTAGAGGGTGGTGAATAGGTGATGGCTAATCTAATGGTCACTCAATGTCGAATAATGCGGAATTAAAAACTATTATGACCTAAACTAAACTCTTAAGCTAAACACCACGTATAACACAAGAGTGTAGCCGAATTCCCCGTGAAGGGCTCTGGACTAACTCCTCTAGATTCCCCTAGATAAGGGTTGAGGTGCCGCGTTGGCTCTCTTGGTTAAATACAAATGTTAGTAAACAAACCCAAGCATATACAATATGGGCACACAATATATCAAGCATGTAAAGATAAGACAAGTAAAAGCATGCAAGATATAAACAAGAGACAAAGAGAGAGAGTGTGAGCAATCGCAAACACAAGGGATTTGTTTCGAGGTTCGAGCACACTTGCTCTACATCCCCGCCTTCGACACACGAAGGATTTCCACTATGTCGATCCCAATGGATCACTCCTCAGTGCCGCAACACATACAATCCCTCTGACTCTCTAGTCCCGTACACACCGCAAGCCCACCGGCTCGCCGAGGCTGCACCTCAAACACCGAGTTCCCACTGGAACCCGAAACACCGAGTCCCCACTAGGACCCGAAACAATGCGAACACACACGTCCGCCTCCTCAAAGCACAAAGTAGAACTTTGGTGATCACAACACTTGATCACCTAAAATCCTCTCACAACAAACTCCCTATAGGGTAGATATAGCAATGGATAGCTCAAGTGTTGTGTGAGAAAAACAAGGATGAGAATGGTGGAGGAAAACTCAAAGAATCACTTTTAACACTCTTGATAAAAACTCCCCTTTTGATTGGAAATATTTTCTCTAAAACAAGTGGAGAAAACCTCTTAAAAGAGTTGAGAAAACTGATAAAAATCCACTTGAAAATCATAATCAAAACAGCCCCAAATGGCTCAATTTATAGGGTTCCAAAAATTAGCCGTTGGAGGCCTGACAGAACTGTCGGTCGACCGGCCAACGATCATATTTCAGACCGTTGAGCCATCGGTCGACCGGTCGGTCGACCGAGGCCAGGATACAGAGAGCAAGTCTCTCTGTCTGGTCGACAGGTCGGTCGACCAGGGCCTTTCCAGAGAGCAGAGCTCTCTGGACGGTCGACCGGGTCGGTCGACCGGCCTCCTGCCAGAACTGGGCGTGCACGTCTGTGCACGTCGGTCGACCGCCTAGTCGACCGACTTCAGACTTCGGTTGACCGGGTCGGTCGACCAGCTGAAGCCTGGAAACAGAAAACTGGGATTTAAAACTTGGTCTTTTTGGCTCACATAAAATCTCATAAAATCACAGAAAATCTACAAAAATACTTTTGCCAATATACTTTGATAAACAAACATGCTTGCACAAAATCAAGGCATGTTACAAATGATTTGGACTATTTTTGTAATATGCAAAAATTGGCTCAAATGAAAAACAGTATTTTTCCAAAATGATTTTTCCAAAACTTCTCCAAATACGAAAACAGATATTTTAAACTCTTTTAAAGCATAGTGTGTATGGATATGATCCACTACACAAACAAGAGGAAATATCTATGTTTTTGACATTAAGCACTAAACATGATTTTGGTTAAAACATATAAACTAGAATACCAAAAACCAAACATGTATTTTTTCTAAAAGAAAATCATTTGTAAAAATAAAACTATCAAGAGTGTGTGTGTGTGTAAATATACTTGAGTAATCCACCAACTATTCTATCCATTACATTTTATCTAAAAAACAAATCTTCTAAAAACAAACCTAGACTCAAGTCTTCATCTTCTTGAAGTCTTCACTTGAAGCCTTCTCATCTTCTTGACTTGGTCCAACACGATCCAATGGCTCTTGGATCAAACCGTGCTAGCTCTAAAACTTGACTTCAAATCCTTTGTTGAAGCTATGCACCTACTAAGATCTTGATCATAAATCTGTCACTAATTAAACACAAGATCATTAGTACTATAACTACATGAGTTGATCATCATCAAAACTAGAGTGATGGGCCTTTGGGCCAACAAAAACACACTAAACTAAATCAGGATACCTAAGTCTTCTTGACGATCTTCATCTTCAAGCCGACTCGATCCCAAACGTGATCCACCGAGTGCAAAGGTATGATCTTGATGCTCGGGCACTGGAATCACCATGTGAAGGCTTCCAAGCTCCTCTTGTTGAAGCAATCACCAACTAATATCTTGTTACATGATCTGAAACTAAAATCATAAGATTATTAGTAAACATAACTACATGAGTTAATCATCATCAAATTAGAGTGGAAGGCCTTCGGGCCAACACTCCTCTCCTTCTCTATTTTCTCCTCTTTCATCTCCTCTTATTTCTTCTTCTTCTTCTCCCCTCCTCCTCTATGTTCCTTTCTCCACCAACAAACCACCACCGCCAGGGCCACCATTAGCATTGTCATCGGTGGTCAGATCTTGCCCACCCTCTTTGCCTCTTCGCCTAGTCACCGATGGGGGGCGATCAGGTGGATGAAAAAGCAGGGAGTGCACCACCGCCCCTCCTCATCCCCATTGGGGGTTAGCATTGTAAGGCACCCAAACATTTTTATTTTTAGCAAAATTAATATGATGTAATCTATCAAAACAAAATTTTGCTAAATGGCCTTTGCGGCCACAATGTGTACACTTGTACACCTTAGTATGCTTATGTGTGTGAGTGTGATCATGACGTGCAACATAAGCATATGCATGATGATGATGTGCATGAGAATGTGGAGCTTGTTCTTTGAAAACATAGACTCCAATCTTGTGTGGTTAAATGCACATGTGCTCAAAGTAGAGCTCAAACTATTAATTTTATTTTTCAAAAATTTAATCTTATTTTGATCAATAGAAGTGGTGGCAAGTAAAGCATGATCAAAAATATTTTTCTTTTTAGAAACTTTTTCTTTTTCTTTTTCTTTTTCAAAAAATTTTCTCTTCAAAGTAGTGTTTTCTTGAAAAACGACTTCCTTTTGTTTTTCCATCAAAAATACTTTATTTTTCAAAATAGTATTTCCTTCACAAAGATTATTTAATTTGGACATCAAGGAAACATTCTCATTTTTCAAAAATTCATTTTCTTTTTCTAAACATGCAATATTATTTTTAAGAAAATTATTTTCCTTATGCATGCAATCAAACTTCTTTTTCAAATTTTATTTTCTTTCTTAATCATGTCATATTTCTCAAGCAATAGTTGACAAAAAGATGTGAGCTCATCATATGACATGTCTTCATCATCTAACTCGGATTCGGTGTTTACCTCAAGGGGGTTATCCCCTTGGACCATATAGCACTTGTTGGAGACGTCACTTCCAACATCCGAATCACTCCCGGCATAATATAGACCCTTTTTCGCCAAGGGAGATGAGGTGTTTCATGCTGCAAAAGCCGAATCAATAATAGAAACCCTAGATAAATATTCATCATTTAGGGTTGACTTTAAAGCATGAATGGCCTTTGCATTAGCCTCAATATTCTTGCCATTTAAACAATATGCATCATTAGTTATGGCAAGATAAACATGAATGCCTAGGGCTTTGAGGTACATAGACATCTTAACCTTCCAAATTTGGATGTTAGAATGTCAAACATGGGTGGTGACATGAAATCCATGGTGTGTGAACAAATAATGTGATTAGCATAAAAAAGAGGATCTTTAACTCTAGGTTGTAAGACCCAAATTCAGAGCACTTGGCTCTGATACCAAGTGTAGGATCACCTAGAGGGGGGGTGAATAGGTGATGGCTAATCTAATGGTCACTCAATGCCAAATAATGCGGAATTAAAAACTATTATGACCTAAACTAAACTCTTAAGCTAAACACCACGTATAACACAAGAGTGTAGCCGAATTTCCCGTGAAGGGCTCTGGACTAACTCCTCTAGATTCTCCTAGATAAGGGTTGAGGTGTCGCGTTGGCTCTCTTGGTTAAATACAAGTGTTAGCAAATAAACCCAAGCATATACAATATGGGCACACAATATATCAAGCATGTAAAGATAAGACAAGTAAAAGCATGCAAGATATAAACAAAAGACAAAGAGAGAGAGAGAGAGAGTGAGCAATTGCAAACACAAGGGATTTGTTTCGAGGTTCGAGCACACTTGCTCTACATCCCCGCCTTCGACACACGAAGGATTTCCACTATGCTCGATCCCAATGGATCACTCCTCGGTGCCGCAACACCTACAATCCCTCGGACTCTCTAGTCCCGTATACATCGCAAGCCCACCGGCTCGCCGAGGCCGCACCTCAAACACCGAGTTCCACTAGAACCCGAAACACCGAGTCCCCATTAGGACCCAAAACAATGCGAACACACATGTCCGCCTCCTCAAAGTACAAAGTGGAACTTTGGTGATCACAACACTTGATCACCTAAAATCCTCTCACAACAAACTCCCTATAGGGTAGATATAGCAATGGATAGCTCAAGTGTTGTGTGAGAAAAACAAGGATGAGAATGGTGGAGGAAAACTCAAAGAATCACTTTTAACACTCTTGATAAAAACTCCCCTTTTGATTGGAAATATTTTCTCTAAAACAAGTGGAGAAAACCTCTTAAAAGAGTTGGGAAAACTGGTGAAAAATTCACTTGAAAATCTTAATCAAAACAGCCCCCAAATGGCCCAATTTATAGGGCTCCAAAAACTAGCCGTTGGAGGCCTGACAGAACTGTCGGTCGACCGCCCGGTCGACCGGCCAACGGTCATATTTCAGACCTTTGAGCCATCGGTCGACCGGTCGGTCGATCGAGGCCAGGATACAGAGAGCAAGTCTCTCTGTCCGGTTGACAGGTCGGTCGACCGGGGCCTTTCCAGAGAGCAGAGCTCTCTGGACGGTCGACCGGGTCGGTCGACCGGCCTCCTGCCAGAACTGGGCGTGCACGTCTGTGCACGTCGGTCGACCGCCTAGTCGACCGACTTCAGACTTTGGTCGACCGGGTCGGTCGACCAGCTGAAGCCTGGAAACAGAAAACTGGGATTTAAAACTTGGTCTTTTGGCTCACATAAAATCCCATAAAATCACAGAAAATCTACAAAAATAGTTTTGCCAATATACTTTGATGAACAAACATGCTTGCACAAAATCAAGGCATGTTACAAATGATTTGGACTATTTTTGTAATATGGAAAAATTGGCTCAAGTGAAAAATAGTATTTTTCCAAAATGATTTTTTCAAAACTTCTCCAAATACAAAAACAAGATATTTTAAACTCTTTTAAAGCATAGTGTGTATGGATATGATCCACTACACAAATAAGATGAAATATCTATGTTTTTGACATTAAACACTAAACATGATTTTGGTTAAAACATATAAACTAGAATACCAAAAATCAAACATGTATTTTTTCTAAAAGAAAATCTTTTGTAAAAATAAAACTATCAAGAGTGTGTGTGTGTGTGTAATATATACTTGAGCAATCCACCAACTATTCTATCCTTTACATTTTATCTAAAAAATAAAATCTTCTAAAAACAAACCTAGACTCAAGTCTTCATCTTCTTGAAGTCTTCACTTGAAGCCTTCTCATCTTCTTGACTTGGTCCAAACACGATCCAATGGCTCTTGGATCAAACCGTGCTAGCTCCAAAACTTGACTTCAAATTCTTTGTTGAAGCTATGCACCTACTAAGATCTTGATCATAAATCTGTCACTAATTAAACACAAGATCATTAGTACTATAACTATATGAGTTGATCATCATCAAAATTAGAGTGATGGCTTTTGGGCCAACAATCTCCCCCTTTTTGATGATGACAAAACTCATGAAGTTATATATGCATGGATTAAAGTAAAGCTTCAAAGAAGCTCCCCTTTAACTCATGCATCACAAATAAATAATAAATATGCAATGAATGCTCATAAATAAGTATGCAAATCTCAAAGAAGCTCCTCTTTAACTCATGCATCACAAATAAATAATAAATATGCAATGAATGCTCATAAACAAGTATGCAAATCTAGGAGATAAACATGCTAATCAAGCATAAAACAAAATCACAAAATCTTTTTCTCCTATTTGCAAAACAAAACGTATATGCATAAACACAAATACTACTCCCCCTTAAGCAAGGAAAACATGTACTTCTCCCCCTTAAGTAAGGAAAACATGCATATATCTCAAATACTTCTCCCCTTTTTGTCAATCATCAACAAAGGGATTAAAGTAAAAACAAAATCATCAAATTTTTCTCCCCCTTTTTGTCTGAAACAAGGAACTAATGAAGGGGTAAAAATAAATCAATCAATAAAGGATTATATGCGATATACATTCATGAAGAGAAAGACGCTAAGTTAGCTTCCCTACACATATGCATTACATGAAGAAGGGATGACAAGCCCCAATTCACATAACACATATTATGTAATGCATAAGAGGAGATGTGAAGCTCCCCCTAAACACGTGTACCACATAAAGAAGAGTTGTCAAGCTCCTCAATATACAATACACTCAACATGAATCTATATGTAGAAGAGATGTTAAGCTCTCCTTGCATATAGGCAATACAACTCAAAAATCTTTTAATTTTTTTTTTTATAAAACAAAATTTTGAATTTTCTCAATAAAACAAATCTTGAGAATTTTTCTTAAAATTTTTATTTTCTTATCATAAACAACTTTGTGCTTTAAAAATGTAAAACAATTTTAACTCAAGCACAAATAACTCATATATATGTATGAAAAATGAGTATACCAAATGAAATTGATACATACATATATAAGAAAACAAAATATGACTGTATACAAAAATAGAGTCAAATTGATACCAATTGAAATGATTCAATGATACCAATTGAAATAATAATAGGATCATGTGTATAACTCATAAAACATTGAAGAATAAATAACTAGTTAAATTAATTTTTTTAAAAAACTAGTTAAAGATCCTTCAAAAACATGAAACAAAATCATATGTTTTTCATGAATCATACCAAATACACAAGAGTTGACACTCAAGACAATAAGGCTCATAAAATAATCATGAAACAAAGTCATGAATAAAACAAATAAAGTGTGAGTGTACAAGAATCATGTGTTTAGCATTTTCATGAAAATAAACAATAATGCTCAAAACAAACATGAATCTTTTATTTTTATCAAACAAAACATAAAAATTCATTTTTCATTAAAACAAAACAAACTTCTAGGTATATGTATGATTATCTAAATCTAACAATATGCATACATATCCCAAACATAAAAGAGTCTATTAAAGGTATTTGCATGAAGGCAAGAGACTCACGGGTATACATGTATATTTATTAGATTTGAATAAAAATTACAAATACATGAAGTAAACCATGAAAATAGGCAAAACAAGTATAAATGAAAGAATCATCAAAACTAGGCTATACATGTGCATAAAGTAAGTACAAATGATCATGAAGTGCAAACATATATAAATCAATTTGTTGTTCACTATTTGTACATGTATAACAACAAGTTTTGATAAAAAACTACATTTAAACTAGTTACCACATGAAGCACATAAAACAAATGAACATGCTAAAAATATGATATATGAACAAGTATGTAAATAAATAACTAGGAGTTTAGAGATAGTTACCAAACCATAAGAGCTATACTCCAAATCTCCAAACATGGTGGTTGTCCCACCAAAACTCCTTGATAGCGATGCATCTATAAATGTGTCCATCAAGTCCATGTGCATCCACCATCAAGGCACCAACTCTCTCACGTCGTGTGAGAGCCCTCACCTACATCAAAAACACAAGGTGGGGATTTTGGTACCCATTTTCTTTTGGGTCCTTGGGGGTTAGCATTGTAAGGCACCCAAACATTTTTATTTTTAGCAAAATTAATATGATGTAATCTATCAAAACAAAATTTTGCTAAATGGCCTTTGCGGCCACAATGTGTACACTTGTACACCTTAGTATGCTTGTGTGTGAGTGTGATCATGACGTGCAACATAAGCATATGCATGATGATGATGTGCATGAGAATGTGGAGCTTGTTCTTTGAAAACATAGACTCCAATCTTGTGTGGTTAAATGCACATGTGCTCAAAGTAGAGCTCAAACTATTAATTTTATTTTTCAAAAATTTAATCTTATTTTGATCAATAGAAGTGGTGGCAAGTAAAGCATGATCAAAAATATTTTTCTTTTTAGAAACTTTTTCTTTTTCTTTTCTTTTTCAAAAAATTTTCTCTTCAAAGTAGTGTTTTCTTGAAAAAACGACTTCCTTTTGTTTTTCCATCAAAAATACTTTATTTTTCAAAATAGTATTTCCTTCACAAAGATTATTTAATTTGGACATCAAGGAAACATTCTCATTTTTCAAAAATTCATTTTCTTTTTCTAAACATGCAATATTATTTTTAAGAAAATTATTTTCCTTATGCATGCAATCAAACTTCTTTTTCAAATTTTTATTTTCTTTCTTAATCATGTCATATTTCTCAAGCAATAGTTGACAAAAAGATGTGAGCTCATCATATGACATGTCTTCATCATCTAACTCGGATTCGGTGTTTACCTCAAGGGGGTATCCCCTTGGACCATATAGCACTTGTTGGAGACGTCACTTCCAACATCCGAATCACTCCCGGCATAATATAGACCCTTTTCGCCAAGGGAGATGAGGGTGTTTCATGCTGCAAAAGCCGAATCAATAATAGAAACCCTAGATAAATATTCATCATTTAGGGTTGACTTTAAAGCATGAATGGCCTTTGCATTAGCCTCAATATTCTTGCCATTTAAACAATATGCATCATTAGTTATGGCAAGATAAACATGAATGCCTAGGGCTTTGAGGTACATAGACATCTTAACCTTCCAAATTTGGATGTTAAGAATGTCAAACATGGGTGGTGACATGAAATCCATGGTGTGTGAACAAATAATGTGATTAGCATAAAAAAGAGGATCTTTAACTCTAGGTTGTAAGACCCAAATTCAGAGCACTTGGCTCTGATACCAAGTGTAGGATCACCTAGAGGGGGGGTGAATAGGTGATGGCTAATCTAATGGTCACTCAATGCCAAATAATGCGGAATTAAAAACTATTATGACCTAAACTAAACTCTTAAGCTAAACACCACGTATAACACAAGAGTGTAGCCGAATTTCCCGTGAAGGGCTCTGGACTAACTCCTCTAGATTCTCCTAGATAAGGGTTGAGGTGCCGCGTTGGCTCTCTTGGTTAAATACAAGTGTTAGCAAATAAACCCAAGCATATACAATATGGGCACACAATATATCAAGCATGTAAAGATAAGACAAGTAAAAGCATGCAAGATATAAACAAGAGACAAAGAGAGAGAGAGAGAGAGTGAACAATTGCAAACACAAGGGATTTGTTTCGAGGTTCGAGCACACTTGCTCTACATCCCCGCCTTCGACACACGAAGGATTTCCACTATGCTCGATCCCAATGGATCACTCCTCGGTGCCGCAACACCTACAATCCCTCGGACTCTCTAGTCCCGTATACATCGCAAGCCCACCGGCTCGCCGAGGCCGCACCTCAAACACCGAGTTCCCACTAGAACCCGAAACACCGAGTCCCCACTAGGACCCGAAACAATGCGAACACACATGTCCGCCTCCTCAAAGTACAAAGAATAACTTTGGTGATCACAACACTTGATCACCTAAAATCCTCTCACAACAAACTCCCTATAGGGTAGATTTAGCAATGGATAGCTCAAGTGTTGTGTGAGAAAAACAAGGATGAGAATGGTGGAGGAAAACTCAAAGAATCACTTTTAACACTCTTGATAAAAACTCTCCTTTGATTGGAAATATTTTCTCTAAAACAAGTGGAGAAAACCTCTTAAAAGAGTTGGGAAAACTGGTGAAAAATTCACTTGAAAATCTTAATCAAAACAGCCCCAATGGCCCAATTTATAGGGCTCCAAAAACTAGCCGTTGGAGGCCTGACAGAACTGTCGGTCGACCGCCCGGTCGACCAGCCAACGGTCATATTTCAGACCGTTGAGCCATCGGTCGACCGGTCGGTCGATCGAGGCCAGGATACAGAGAGCAAGTCTCTCTGTCCAGTTGACAGGTCGGTCGACCGGGGCCTTTCCAGAGAGCAAAGCTCTCTGGACGGTCGACCGGGTCGGTCGACCGGCCTCCTGCCAGAACTGGGCGTGCACGTCTGTGCACGTCGGTCGACCGCCTAGTCGACCGACTTCAGACTTTGGTCGATCGGGTCGGTCGACCAGCTGAAGCCTGGAAACAGAAAACTGGGATTTAAAACTTGGTCTTTTGGCTCACATAAAATCCCATAAAATCACAAAAAATCTACAAAAATAGTTTTGCCAATATACTTTGATAAACAAACATGCTTGCACAAAATCAAGGCATGTTACAAATGATTTGGACTATTTTTGTAATATGAAAAAATTGGCTCAAATGAAAAACAGTATTTTTCCAAAATGATTTTTTCAAAACTTCTCCAAATACAAAAACAAGATATTTTAAACTCTTTTAAAGCATAGTGTGTATGGATATGATCCACTACACAAACAAGATGAAATATCTATGTTTTTGACATTAAACACTAAACATGATTTTGGTTAAAACATATAAACTAGAATACCAAAAACCAAACATGTATTTTTTCTAAAAGAAAATCATTTGTAAAAATAAAACTATCAAGAGTGTGTGTGTGTGTAATATATACTTGAGTAATCCACCAACTATTCTATCCGTTACATTTTATCTAAAAAACAAATTTTCTAAAATCAAATCTAAACTCAAGTCTTCATCTTCTTGAAGTCTTCACTTGAAGCCTTCTCATCTTCTTGACTTGTTCCAAACACGATCCAATGGCTCTTGGATCAAACCGTGCTAGCTCCAAAACTTGACTTCAAATCCTTTGTTGAAGCTATGCACCTACTAAGATCTTGATCATAAATCTGTCACTAATTAAACACAAGATCATTAGTACTATAACTACATGAGTTGATCATCATCAAAACTAGAGTGATGGGCCTTTGGGCCAACAAAAACACACTAAACTAAACCAGGATACCTAAGTCTTCTTGACGATCTTCATCTTCAAGCCGACTCGATCCCAAACGTGATCCACCGAGTGCAAAGGTATGATCTTGATGCTCGGGCACTGGAATCACCATGTGAAGGCTTCCAAGCTCCTCTTGTTGAAGTAATCACCAACTAATATCTTGTTACATGATCTGAAACTAAAATCATAAGATTATTAGTAAACATAACTACATGAGTTAATCATCATCAAAATTAGAGTGGAAGGCCTTCGGGCCAACACTCCTCTCCTTCTCTATTTTCTCCTCTTTCATCTCCTCTTATTTCTTCTTCTTCTTCTCCCCTCCTCCTCTATGTTCCTTTCTCCACCAACAAACCACCACCGCCGGGGCCACCTTTAGCATTGTCATTGGTGGTCAGATCTTGCCCACCCTCTTTGCCTCTTCGCCTAGTCACCGATGGGGGGCGATCAAGTGGATGAAGAAGCAGGGAGTGCACCACCGCCCCTCCTCATCCCCATTTCCCTCACCTTCCTTCTACCTCTCCCTGTTCCTTATCATGTCTCTGCTCGCCCGACCCAAGTCACGCCGGCAAGATGGCTCCACGTCGATTTTGAAGAACGTGGACTGGAAGGGGGTACTTCAATTTGATGTTTTGAATCTTGAATTACTAGGACAAGACCAGCACAATGGCCAGGGAGGCGAAGGACATCGGCAAGAACTTCTTGAGGGCGATATTTAGGGCGGTGGCGCTGGTGGTGGGGTCGTATCTTATGTTTATGTTGGTAGGGACTGGGGCCATAGAGGTGGAAAGGAGCAACAGTAAGAGCGATGGGTACTTTGTGAAGGTCAGGATGGTGATTGGGGGTCATGGTTAAGGTGATGGCTACTGGCAGCTGCGGGCATGTCGAATTTGAGGCTGAGATGAGTAGTGATTTGTTTTAGTTGCTTGATGTGAGTTACGACAGAGGTAGGATTTAGTGCAGGGGAGTCATAGGAGGGGTTGTTGGTGTCGAGGAGGGAGAGGGGCTGCAGAGGAGGTGTCGAAGGCGAGGGTGAGGGAGAAGCCTGAAATCACCTAGAGGGGGGGTGAATAGGTGATGGCTATATGAAATATGGCAATTTTGCGGAATTAAAACTTTCACACACAAATAGCACAAATAAAGACTTGCAATAAATACAACAATTAAGGTGCAAGAATTGAAAGGAGTAGAGTTAGAGAAAATTGATCAAACGCAAACGCAAGGATGTGTTTCCGAGGTTCGAGCCACGCTCTACGTCCCCGCCTTCACACTTGAAGGATTTGCACTACTATCGTTGATCCCACCGGATCGCCAATACAAGGACACACTTGTCCCTTACACTTGTGATGCCGCAACACCACCCGAAGCTCACTAGCTCCCTTGAGGCCGATGCCTCTACAACTTCACTCCAAGAAGAAATGAGTGATCACACTTGATCACTTTACAAAAGCTCACTTGCACAATCCTAGAACCAAATATGTAGATGTAAAGCTTTGGGATTGTGGTGTGCAAAATCTAGAGAGAAGCTAGAGGAATAGGCTACAAGTTGGGTGTTGGGAATTTAGGCTTTGGAAAATCTTTTATGAAGGAAAGCTTTGAAAATCTTTGTAAAACTCTTGTGAAATATTTTGCAATAGTTGTCTAATCAATATGAGGTGACCCTCTATTTATAGGGGTCAAAAACAGCCTCACAAATTCGTTGGAGACAAATCCCAAAAAGAAAAACAGTCAGAAAAACTAGCTGTTGGATCTGTCAGAACTTTTGACAGATCCCGGTCGACCGGGTCGGTCGACCGCCAACGGTCAAAAATATGACCGTTGGGGCTCATCGGTCGACCGGGTCGGTCGACCGAAAACTCCTGTGAAGGCAAGTGAACATCGGTCGACCGGGTCGGTCGACTGATATAGACGTGCACAGTATTGTGCACATCGGTCGACCGGGCCGGTCGACCGGTCACTGTGAGTTCTGAAAAACAGAACTTCCAGAACCAGAAAACTTGGATTTTGGTTTTGGGTTTCGGGTAAGATTTTGGAACTTGTAAAAACATGAAGTATAAGCATGTGTCATACTTCAATCATGTTAAAAATAGTTTGATAAAAATCCTTTTGATAGAACCATGTTTTTCCATAAAATTGTTTTTCCAAAACTATTGTTTTTCTGAAAATCATATTTCCAAAATATGTTCTCTTTTAAAAACTAAGTTAGAAATGGAATTGAAAAATCTTTTTGAAGCCATGAACCTAACTAAGAGGTGTGTGTGTGATAATCCCATAGCTCTACTTCTAATATCTAGCTTTGACAAAATATCTAAAATAAAAATAAAAATACAAAGCTTGTTTTCTTCAATGTCTTGATCTTGTCTTGATCTTGTCTTGATCTTCATATCAACATCTTGATCCCAAAGCATCCTAGTTGTGCATAGCTTGGGAATCTTCATTTTTGCGGCGAACTCCAAATGTGTGAGTCTTTTAGCGGAGCCGTCAAAAACAACCTGTTAAATAACCTGAAAAATTCTGAAAACACAAATGTTAAATACATAACTAAATATGTTTTGCTATCATCAAAATAACCGGGATAATGGCCTTTGGGCCAACAATCTCCCCCTTTTTGATGATGGCAAAACATATGTAGTTATCACAAGATATTTTGGGTAGAGTCTTCAAATGAAGCTCCCCCTCAACACAATCATATATATAAAAATCATACTCAGGCATATTATCACAAATCATAATCATAAACATTTTATTTCCATGCCAACAAAAGATGCCAAATACTCATGTCATATCATAGATGAAGAAAATGAGTCTCATACATGACATAAATACATAAAACACATAACCATATCCATGTCCACAACACAAAATAAAAATACATGACAAAGCAAAAGATGTCCAACACAAAATATCCAAATACAAGTACAAGCCAAAATAACAAAGTGTCACAAAATATCTCTCTCAAAATAACTCTCCCCCTTTTTGACATCATCAAAAGGGGAGGTCACTCCTCAGCACCATCATCACCATCATCGCCGTCTCCGTCATCATCACCACCTTCCTCTGAAGAAGCAACCTCCTCTGGATCCATGCCATCGACTCTGGTGCGCGGTGGAGGAACAGAAGAGCGAGCTCTGGGAGGAAATGGAGGACCGGTGGCAGGGAGTCGACAAACAGTTGGAGTCCGATCAGGAACGAGCATGTCAAATTTTGAGAAAAGGGCCTGAAACTGGACATCCACGAATCTCATGGAATCAGCGAAATATGACATGTCGTTTCGGACCTCCTCCCGAAAAGCAGCGTCCTGAAGAGCACGAGCATCTAACTCTGCACGAATGGCTGCGTCGCGCTGTTCGGCCAAGGCCTGATGTGCCTCGAGCTGAGAGCGGACCTCCGAAGAGACAAGAGCAAGAAACTCAGGAGGAAATGCAGGTGCTGCAAAAGAAGAAGATCCTGGTGCTGAAGATGAGCCAGGACCAGCAGGAGGAAGAGGTGGTTGCACAGGAGCGTGTCTACGCAGCTGTGCTTCCATCATCTTCAGGATAACTCCATTGATGTTGGTCAGGGGATTTGATGGAGTTTCAGCAGAAAGATCAAAGTCAAGACCCCTAAGAAGATGGGTAATAAGCATGCCGTAGGGCAAGCTCCTACCCGCAGTACGGATCTGATCAGAGGCCATATGAGAGGCAATGACTCTAGGAAAGTTTACCTTAATGCCTTTAAGAAGGCAATAGATAATCAAGGGTACACAACCCCTAGCATGGCTATACTCACCATGTTTGGGGACAATGTTGAAAAAGATAATCTTGGCAAGGACTTGAGATTGAAGAGTGTATCGACTCACTACCTCATTCCTAACCAAGCCGGGGTTGTCATCCCCGTGAATCAGAGTAGAGGCGGTGAGTGAAGACTCACCCTCAGGAAATTTGAAATCATGTAAATCATGAGAATACACATCTGCTCCGCCAGTGGAGAGATGCAGAATCCTAGCAAACCGACCGATAGAGAGGTCGATTTCCCTACCTAGAACTCTAGATGTGATGCGGTTACCATCAAATTCATAGTTGGCATAAAAATAAGGAACAAGGGAAGTGTATACTTGCTCCTTGATGGACAAGAACTCAACTAGGTTGTTGTTTTGCAAGATTTGAGGGATACCTAGATGTTCAAAATCCTGAATGGTAACAAATCTCCCTGAATTAATATTTCTAGTGGAGAGATGGGAGTATCTATCAGCAGCTAGATCATTGATAAAGGGCCGTACAGGTCTAGGAACCTGAGATGAGGGTTGAGCAATACCCTTCCCCTTCTCAGTTCGAGATCTCTTAGGCATGATAAATAAAAATGAAATTTTTTAGATTAAAACAGGTTATGGCACGATCTAGAAGCTAAGCAACCTAAAATAGTGACAAAGGAAGAAAGATTTCTAAGCTAGAATTGAAGATTAGAGTCAAAAATTTGATTTTTACCTTAATTGAGAAAGTCCAAACCCTAGACAGAAAAGCCTGAAATTCTCCGAATCCGGTGGTTGGAAGTTGCTGAAATCGAAGATCCGGAAGTAGGATGAAGGATTTGAGATGGGTTTTAAAAAGATTTGGATTTGGTTGAAGGATTTGAGAGAACGAAAATTTTGGGGAAAAAATGGGTTCTTCGGTCGCTGAGTGAAATGAGAGAGAGAGAGAGAGAAAATGAAAATATATAGCAGATTAGGGCAAAAACACGACGATCGGTCGACCGGTCCGGTCGACCGAATCCAACCGAGAGCTCTGTAAATAAGATCGGTCGACCGGGTCAGTCGACCGACATATCCCGAGACCACAGCAGGTCAGCATCGGTCGACCGGAATTATGGTCGGTCGACCGTAGCACAGAAAAAAAATAAAAATTTTCTCTCAGGCAGAGTCGGTCGACCGGAGATTTAAGGGTCGGTCGACCGGCTTTGCCTGAAAAACAGTTAACAGCAATTTGCCCAAAAAAAAAATTTTTTAAATAATTTTTGTAGTCAAAAATAGGTATGACAAATTAGACATATAAGAGTACACCACAGTTTTTAAATCTTTATTAAGTCTTTACAAACATCAAAATACATGCAATCCAATTTTAATTTTATTTTCATATTTAAACAAAGATTTTAAAGATGTTGAAGCCGAATACCCAGTGACGGGTTCTGAACTTCATCCTCTTGATTCCTCTTGAATGAGTTGAGGTGCGCAATTGCCATCTTTAAGGTATTTGCTTAAATAGAAAATTTTACAAATGTTTTATTTTATTTATGAAAATAATGTGTATATGTATACAAGTATATATTCACAAATAATAAACTATACATATGGACATACTATAAAACAAGGCATGAAACTAAAGATATCAAAAACTAAACATGGCATATACAATCATGATGGAGTTGCAAGTTTATACTAATCATGTATCAATGAGGCATAAAACTAAACTAGCAATCCTATAACAATTGTATATACAAAATTAAACTCTTAAATGGAGATGTTACCAATTTACGGGCAATCTCCAAAATTAGGTGCCTCCACGATAGCGATGCATGCATGATTTATTCTTTAAGCTCCGATGCATCAACCACCCGGGCACCACCTCCTCCTAAGTCTTGGAGGGTGTAGATCCACCTATACCTGTATCATTTAAATTTGGTGGCTCTTTTGGTACCCAAATCTTAGTGGGTCCTTTGGGGTTAGATCCGGGGCGAACCCAAACAAATTTATTCTTTACATTATTCTTAGCATAGCAAAATTTTTCTAAATGGCCTTTGCGGCCACAATGAGTGCAAATATAAATTCTACCATTATTATTATTACCATACATGTATGCATGCTTGTGTGGGTGTACATGTTTTCGTGCATGTGTATGGTGTGCATGTTTCCCTTGGGTTACTCCCTTAGGAAATTTAGATGCAATCTTTTTCAAATCAAATGCATAACTTTTTAAAGTAGAATCCAAAACTTCAACACGTTTTTGAATCTCTACAAAATCATTTTTACTACATGATGCAATGGGGGTTTTCCCTTTACAAGCTAGTTTATAATTTGCAAAATCACTTTTATTTTCTCAAAAGAATTAGACAAATTATTTTTCTCCTTTTCAATAATATTAAGTTTATCTTTCAAGGACTCATTTTCCCTTTTTAACTTTTTATTATGAGATTGCGAAATCTCATATCTATGTTGTAATTCCTCAAAGAAATGTGCTAGTTCATCCATAGTGAGGTCATCATCATCAAGAGTGTTATCAAGTGTTACCTTAGAAGCGTCGTCTCCTTGTGCCATGAAGCACATGTTGGCGGCGTCGTGCTCCTCTTCGGATTCCGACTCCGAATCATCCCATGTAGCGGCCAAGGCTTTCTTCTTTCTTTGCCCATTCTTGGATGTGGTTGCTTGTAGAGCGGGGCAATCGGCAATTAGGTGACCGATCTTCTTGCAATGAAAGCAAGGACCGGGTTCATCTCTTTTCTTCTCGTACCTTCCTTGAGGCTTCCCTCTTCGGAAGTTACTTTGCCGTCCCTTCTTGTAGAACATCTTGCCCACCTTCCGGATGAGCATGGCGAAATCCTCATCGCAATCTTCGGATGAGTCATCTTCCTCAATGATAGTAGGAGTGGCTTTGAAAGCAATCGTCTTCTTCTTTGGTGCCTCCCTCTCTTCTCTAACTTTCATCTCCATCTCATGCGTCTTGAGATTTCCGATGAAGCCGGAGAAGTCCATCTCCTCTTTGTCGTTTAGCTCCTTGAGAGTGGTCGCCTTGACTTCCCAAGCTTTGGGAAGAGCTCTAATCACCTTCCTTATCTTTTGATCATTATCAATCTTGTCGCCTAAGGAAGAAAGAGCATTAGTTATTTTCGTAAAACGGGTGAGCATGTCATCAATGCTCTCATTATCAAACATATAGAAATTCTCATATTGAGAACGTAGCAAGTCAACTTTGGCTCTCTTGACTTGAGACGTTCCCTCATGAGTCACAATGAGTATGTTCCAAACCTCAAATGCGGATTTACAATTTATTATGCGTGCAAGGTCATCTTCATTCAATGCTTGGGTCAATGCATATTGTGCCCTAGCATTAGCCTCATAGTCTTTGGAAGTATCCTCGGACCATGTGCTCTCATCACTAGTGGGTTCAATAAAATCTTTGGTAATGGCCCTAGCTACCCTAACTCCTAGGGATTTAAGGAAGAGATTCATTTTCACCTTCCAAATGTGGAAGTTTAAACCATCAAACTTGGGTGGGATTTAATGCTAGAAAAGTCCATGGATGCCATGAATGCACAAGCAAATGTAAATGCAACACAAATGTATATAGCCAAATATGGATCTCCCTAAGGTGGTTAGACCTAAGTTGTAGGGTTAGGCTCTGATACCAATTGAAATCACCTAGAGGGGGGGGGGGAATAGGTGATGGCTATATGAAATATGGCAATTTTGCGGAATTAAAACTTTCACACACAAATAGCACAAATAAAGACTTGCAATAAATACAACAATTAAGATGCAAGAATTGAAAGGAGTAGAGTTAGAGAAAATTGATCAAACGCAAACGCAAGGATGTGTTTCCGAGGTTCGAGCCACGCTCTACGTCCCCGCCTTCACACTTGAAGGATTTGCACTACTATCGTTGATCCCACCGGATCGCCAATACAAGGACACACTTGTCCTTACACTTGTGATGCCGCAACACCACCCGAAGCTCACTAGCTCCCTTGAGGCCGATGCCTCTACAACTTCACTCCAAGAAGAAATGAGTGATCACACTTGATCACTTTACAAAAGCTCACTTGCACAATCTTAGAACCAAATATGTAGATGTAAAGCTTTGGGATTGTGGTGTGCAAAATCTAGAGAGAAGCTAGAGGAATAGGCTACAAATTGGGTGTTGGGAATTTAGGCTTTGGAAAATCTTTTATGAAGGAAAGCTTTGAAAATCTTTGTAAAACTCTTGTGAAATATTTTGCAATAGTTGTCTAATCAATATGAGGTGACCCTCTATTTATAGGGGTCAAAAACAGCCTCACAAATTCGTTGGAGACAAATCCCAAAAAGAAAAACAGTCAGAAAAACTAGCTGTTGGATCTGTCAGAACTTTTGACAGATCCCGGTCGACCGGGTCGGTCGACCGCCAACGGTCAAAAATATGACCGTTGGGGCTCATCGGTCGACCGGGTCGGTCGACCGAAAACTCCTGTGAAGGCAAGTGAACATCGGTCGACCGGGTCGGTCGACTGATATAGACGTGCACAGTATTGTGCACATCGGTCGACCGGGCCGGTCGACCGGTCACTGTGAGTTCTGAAAAACAGAACTTCCAGAACCAGAAAACTTGGATTTTGGTTTTGGGTTTCGGGTAAGATTTTGGAACTTGTAAAAACATGAAGTATAAGCATGTGTCATACTTCAATCATGTTAAAAATAGTTTGATAAAAATCCTTTTGATAGAACCATGTTTTTCCATAAAAATTGTTTTTCCAAAACTATTGTTTTTCTGAAAATCATATTTCCAAAATATGTTCTCTTTTAAAAACTAAGTTAGAAATGGAATTGAAAAATCTTTTTGAAGCCATGAACCTAACTAAGAGGTGTGTGTGTGTGATAATCCCATAGCTCTACTTCTAATATCTAGCTTTGACAAAATATCTAAAATAAAAATAAAAATACAAAGCTTGTTTTCTTCAATGTCTTGATCTTGTCTTGATCTTGTCTTGATCTTCATATCAACATCTTGATCCCAAAGCATCCTAGTTGTGCATAGCTTGGGAATCTTCATTTTTGCGGCGAACTCCAAATGTGTGAGTCTTTTAGCGGAGCCGTCAAAAACAACCTGTTAAATAACCTGAAAAATTCTGAAAACACAAATGTTAAATACATAACTAAATATGTTTTGCTATCATCAAAATAACTGGGATAATGGCCTTTGGGCCAACAAAGCCATCATAGGAGTAGGCGGAGAGAGGGTGCCCAAGGTTTTGGGAATTTTGAAGAGGTTGGCGCGATGGAGGAAGGTGGCAGCGACTTCGTTGAAGGAGTTGCTCCGGCAAGGTGGGGTAGAGGGAGGGAGGTGTATAATGGGAAGAGTGTTGGCCCAAAGGCCTATCACTCTAGTTTTGATGATGATTAACTCATGTAGTTATAGTACTAATAATCTTGTGTTTAATTAGTCTCAGATATTTGATCAAGATCTTAGTAGGTGTTTAGCTTCAACAAAGGATTCGAAGTCAAGTTTTGAAGCTAGCACGTGTTGATTCAAGAGCTTGTGCATCAAGATTGCATCAAGTACTCAGGAGGAGTCTAGCTCATTGGATCAAGGTTTGGACCAAGTCAAGAAGGAGAAGAAGATTTTCAAGAGAAGATTTTCAAGAAGACTTGTGTCGGGTTTTGTAAGTATCAAGATTTATTTTTAGATAAAATGTAAAAGATAGATTAGTTGGTGGATTGTTCAAGTTCATTTACACACACACAAAATTTATATGTGCTTTAGAAAATACCGTCTTAGTTTTTAAGCTTCAAAATATACATGTGTTCTATCAAAACTTATTTTAGAGCTTAATGTCAAAAGCATAAATATTTCATCTCATATGTGTAGTGGATCATATCCATACACGCTAAGCTTCAAAAGTGTTTTAAATATCTTGTTTTTATATTTAGAGAAGTTTTGGAAAAATCATTTTTTCAATTTGGAGATTGTTTTTGAAAAATACGATTTTTGTTTAAGGCCAAAATTTCTATATCACAAAAATAGTTCAAAATGTTTGTAATATGTTTTTATTTGTAATCAAACATGTTTGTATATCAAAGTATATCAATGAACTTATTTTTGCAGAATTTATGAGAATTTATGGGATTTTATTAAAGATAAAAAGATCAACTTTTAATCGCTAAAAATGTTTGACCAGGCCTTTTGCCGGTCGACCGGCCCGGTCGACCGATGTGCACAAACGTGCACAGCCAGTTTGACTGGAGGGCCAGTCGACCGACCCGGTCGACCGCCAGAGAGCTCTGCTCTCTGGATCTGGGCCCGGTCGACCGGGCGGTCAACCGACAGAGAGCTTGCTCTCTGTATCCAGGCCTCGGTCGACTGGGCGGTCGACCGGTGGCACAACGATCGAAAATCTGACCGTTGGCCGGTCAACCGATGGCACAACGGTCGAAAATCTGACAGTTGGCCGGTCGACTGACAGCAGCGTCAGCTGCTGATTTGGCCTCCAACGGCCATATTTTGGGAGCCTATAAATTGGGGTTCCCTTGGACTGTTTTCAACAAGATTTTTGGAGGATTTTCAAGCTAGTTTTTCTTACCTTTTCAAGTGTTTATCTCCACTTGTTTTAGAGCTAAAACTTCCATATCAAAAGGAGAGTTTATCAAGAGTGTTTTCAAATGTGATTTCTTGAGTTTTTCACCACAAATCTATCCAAGTTTTCCTCACACAACTTGAGCTTTCAATTGCCATATCTATCTTATAGGAGAGTTGTTGTTAGAGTGTTTGTAGGTGACCAAAGTGTTTACATCACCCAGTGTTCATCTTGTATTTGAGTAGGCGAACTTGCGGGTTCGTGTTGTTTCGAGTTCTTGTGGGAGCTCGGTGTAAAGGTGCGGCCTCGGCAAGCTAGTGTGCTTGTGTGTGTTTGTTCTTGCGGGAACAAGTGAGAGGACTAGTGAGTCCAAGAGTTCTAGTATGAGCTCTTTGTAGGTGTTGCGGCACCGAGTGATCCGGTGGGATCGTTTTATAGTGAAAATCCTTCATAGTGTTGAAGGCGGAGACGCAAAGTAAGGGTGCTCGAATCTTGAAACAAACCTCCCGTGTTTGCGATTGCTCTCTCTCTATCTCTCACTTTTGTTTATATCTTGCATGCTTATATTGCTTATCTCTTTATATGCTTGATATATTTTTGCTCCATTTATATATGCTTGGGATTGTTTGCTCATACTTGTATTCAACCATGAGAGCCATAGCGGCACCTCAACTCTTATCTAGAGGAATCTTGGGGAGATAATCCAGAGCCCTTCACTGGGAATTCGGCTACACTCTTTTGTTATACCTTGTGTGTTTTGCATAAAAGTTTTTAGTTTGCATAAATAGTTTTTAATTTCGCATTAATATATCATTAGATTAGCTATTCACTTATTCAACCCCCTAGGTGAACTTCAAAGAGGAGGAGAGAGAAGAAAATAGGGAGAACTAGAGGCGACATTGTGTTTGTGTGATGAGAGATAAGGGGACAATGATGGGGTGATTTGGACGCTGGTGAGGGCGTTGCAGCGGAGGGGGAGGGGGTGGGCCAGAGAGAGACGTTGAAGGCAAAAAAGTCGAGGAGAGAGGTAAGTTAATGGAATATTCTCTCCACTTGGATAAAAACTAATTAGAAGGACTAATTGGATGTAACTAATGAGATTTGGACTAAATAAACAATTCAAAAAAATCGAGGAATTAATATCATAATATGAAAGATTTGAGGGACTAACATCTGAAAAGCCCAAAAAAGAAAGATACAGAAAGAAAGTTTTCAAATTAAAATGGGAGCAAACTTTTCAAAAAAAATGAAATCAAACTAGCTTGTTTGTTGGATAGAATAAGAGTTTTGCTTTATAGGCGCCATGTTGAGATAATAGAGGTCGAATAATCAGAAATTAGATATAATTGTTAGGTTCATTCTAACTCATTTGTCAACAAAATTAGCTTAGCTAATTATTTGATTTACTTTAATTTGATGTCAAAATAAAAAAACAAAAAAGAAAATCTTCGAAAAATTCTATTTGCAACACAATGAGAAGTGTTTTACTAGTTCGAGCTAGCTTTTCTTTTTATGCAAATTCTCCTTCTAGTGCTAAATATCCACTTTGATCCCATCAAAGGAATCCAATCTCCAGAGAAATGGCATCATCCGTAATTTTTTATGCAAAGAAAAAACTAAAGACCTCAACCATCATGAACGCAAACCGAAAAAATCTAGCCATGAACAAAAATAGTTCATCTCTCTTTTAATATTTCCAATTTGTTTGTTTCTTTATATGCACAAATTAACAAAAAGAAGCGCCGGTTCCGATGTCTCGCAGAACATCTAAGTTTCAAAAAGTTCCTTCCCTCTCGACCCGCTCAAAATAATAAATCTTTACCCGATGATCGACGGTTCTCTTTAAGCTCTGTCTCCACCGCGGGGCAGCGGTGCCGGCCACCTCCTCACATTCTTCCTCAACGAAAGAATTTTCTCGAATCCGCTCCTCATTTCACTGTTTATTCCGGAATCGCACACAGATCCGTCACGTAATTACGCCCCCTGCCACTGCCGCTCCACTTCGACCTCCGCCGCCTCTCCACCACCGTCTTCGCCCCCTCCCTCTTCGATCCAGCACTGAGAAACAACGTCGCCGCCGCCGACCGCCCGTTCATCAGCGCGGCGCTCGCCTTCGCGGCGAGCGCCGCGAGATCCTCGGCGTGCAGCGGCCGCTTCAGCATCGATCTCGGCAGGACGAAGTAGATCTGCCCCGGGTTCAGCTCCTCACTGGATCCAACCCCCGAAACGAACCCGTCGAACTCCATCTCGTCGGCGTCGCAGACGAACCACTCCGAGTTCTTCTCGAGAATGCAAGAGACCTTCACGGGGTGGTCGAACTCCCGGAGCTCGCCGTCGGCGAGGATCAGCTTCGCCGTCGCCGCCGGGCCCACCGCCGTCGCCTCACAAGACGGGCAGATCCCCATTAAGGTACGATACGAATGAATATGAATAGTTTGGCGAATTATTTGATTCTTGTATATATATATATTTTTGCCGTTAGCTTTTGATTTGTGGATTGAGATATGAGAAGGGGAGGAGACGAAAGGGTGGCTTTTATAGGGATGGGGGAAGAGAAGGTGACGCGAAGGATTTGAGGCCAGGCTGGAGCGGTCAGGGGTAAGTAGAATTCCTGTCAAAGTTGGGGGAAGACCTCGGATGGGAGAAAATATTGCCACTCAAAGAAACGAGAAAGACGCCCAACAGATTCTAGCACCCACCAGTTTGATAAAAATACCCATAAAATTTTATAAATGATTAAAATATTTTTTTTTTCCTTCTTCACTTTCTCTCCTTCTCATTTATCGACACGTAGCCATCGTTCCCTTCTCCGGCAAACCCTCTCCACAGCGTCCCCTTCTCTGACGACTCCCCTCCCCCCCTCCTCCACCCAATCTCCCCCTCCCTTCCCCCGCCCCCAATCTCTCCCTATCCCCTCCTTTCTCTCCCATTGATCTCCTCCTCCATCTCCTTCATCCTCTCTGTTCGGTCAACACAACCGGATATATATTGTTATGTTCAACCGGAGTTGACCAAACAAGGAGTATATGTTCGGCCGCCAGAGGGTGGGCGCCGGAGGGAGGGGGTCGGGGGAGAGGGAGAGGAGGGGGAGATCGGGGGGTGGAGGGGGAGGGGCAAGGGGAGGGGGGAGATAGGGAGGGGGACTAGGGAGGAGGGGGAGTTGCCGGGGAGGGGAGGTCGGGGAGGGGGTGGGGGAGGGGAGGTCGGGGAGGGGGTGGCGAGGGCTCGCCGCCGTTCGCCGGAAAAAGAGAAGAAAAGAAAGAGGGCATTCTAATATTTTCCATGAGGGTAGTTGTGTCAAAAAATATAATGGCACATCTGTAAATCTTGGGTGGATGCCTTCTTCACTTTGGTGGGTGGTAATATTCATTCCCTTGAAAGGCGATGTGGCCTAAATAAAGGATATGTTTGTTTTGGAGGAAGAGAGAGGCAGGGCCGAATGGGGCGCCGACACCTGGCAGGTGGCGCTCCCTCCGCCGTTTGGATGCTGAGGCGAAGAGCTCTTCTTCTGTCACGTCAGCGCCAGCGAGGCGCTGACATGGCAGAAGAGGGAAAAAGATCTCTTCCCCTCATTTTTTGGTTAGAAGAGGTTTAGAGGCGCGTGGATCTAGGTGGGTGGCTTGGTAGCATAAGAGAGGGGGGAGGGGAGAGATGGGCAATTTGGATTTTTTCCCCCTCTTCCCTCTTCTTCTCTTCCATTCTCCAAACAACAAATCAAGAAGAGGGGAATCTTGCCCTCTTCATTTCCTCTTCCTGCCCCTCTTCCTCTCTTCCTCTCTCTTCCATTACCTAAATAGGCTCAAAGTCTCCATGAGGGGTTGCTAGGTGTAGAATGACCAATTTGTCGTTAGAGGGCATGGGAAGTTGATGGCATGTGTTTGGATTACGTGGAAAGAAGGGAGAAAATGTGAGGACAGTTGTGGGATGGGTGTGAGTGGTGGTGATTAGAGGGAGTATGTGAGCAGTGATGTTGTGATGAGATTAGTCGATTTGTGTGCCTTTTTTAGAGACCGCAATGATGATATCAGAGAAGGTCAATGTGGTTGGAAACATTGATGCATGTTTCTGGTGTACTTACTGGTGACAGCAGAGCGAAGAGATATTGTGAGCCTGTTTGTTTTATAGAAGAGAATAAAGAGATAAAAGAAGAGGTGAAGAGAGATTGAAGGGAGAAAGGAGACACTGCTCTCTTCTTAGTGATGAGTTGTTTGATGGGAATAAAAAGGCAGGAGGAAGAGGAAGGAGAAGAAGAGAGAGAGAGAAAGATCGATGGAATAAAAAATATTTTTTTATCTAGATCCTTGAGCTTGTCACCTCCTTGTGGTCAAATTCGGGCGGAAGAAAAAAAAGAAAGTATCTTGATCTCCGAGCCCGTCCGCGTCAGCGCCAGCTTGGATCAGATCCAAGCTTGTCGCCTCCTTTTCCTCGAAGAACTAAAATCCAAAGTTAAGGAAGAAAGTTATCTTCCAAGAAAACAAACAAGCCCCATAGAGGGTAGATATTTGTTTGATTTTTGAAATATCTAGCATATTTATGAAGGTGTTAATTGCAGAATTTCTTTTTTGTCCTATTAGCATTTTATTTAAACTGTTATTGTTCTATTGAAATAAGTAGAAAATTTTCTCTATTTTATTAGACTTTGTAGAAATTTGATTATTTTTCTCAAATTTAAAATAGTTTGTCAGTATTTTTGTCCTAAATTTTAGATGATACATATATCATTTTCCGCTAAATCTAATAGAAACAAGAAATTTATTGTCAAATTTTGCAACAGTATAAAATTGTATTCTTTAACAAAATAAAAAAGATTTGTTACGAAACCGTAACTTTGAGGGGAGTTTCGGTAGTTTACCCTTTTTGAATAGCACGGTTACCAATGGACTCCTTGATTAGTAGGCTCCAAGGTCATCCACAAAGAGCTAAGGGATGTAATCGAATTCATATTATTTCAATTGAATTCGTAATATGTAGAATGCATATACAGATATCAAAATATCTTATCTGCTCGAATACAGAGAGTAATATTAGAATTTCCTTGGATACAGATACAAATAGACATCCACCTTACTATCAATAAATTATATTTATTCACCCCCTTATAATTTTATACTTATAAGAATGATGTGATGAGTTCTTTGATGGGAAGAAAAAGGAAGAAGGAAGAGGAAAGAGAAGGGGAGAGAGAGAGAGAAAGAGAGATGGAATAAAAAAATATTTTCGGAAACAATGCTAACTTTATTGTGGTTTGTTTGCTTAAATTAAGCAAAGCACCTGACTTTTTTCTTTCTAAAACAATACCTTGATAAAAATACAGGAGAAAAATATTCAGATGTGCCTATTTTTCAATACCTGTTTGTATATCCATTAATTTACATTTGTATTCATTTTTACCCAATACAAATTGTAGATTTTCTTTCCAAAAAGTTATCCTTGTCCAAATTCGTATCTAGAAAATGCCTTTAGCTATGAATATGGTAAAACCCTTGTCTGATCCGTATAAACCATTTACACTTTAACAAACAGCTGAAATCTCCAAAGTCTTCACGTCTATCGAACAATGTGGGCAAGGGGACCGAATAAAGAGGCAGACTAAGCACAACCTGAAGACCTTAAAGGGGGTGAGATTTTGTCCTTATCAGTTATCAACTGGTTACGGTTTGTTGGCCCAAAAGACCATCACTCTAGTTTTGATGATGATTATCTCATGTAGTTATAGTACTAATGATCTTGTGTTTAATAAGTTTCAGATATTAATCAAGATCTTAGTCGGTGTTTGCTTTAATAAAAGATTCGAAGTCAAGTTTTAAAGTTAATACATGTTGATTCAAGAGCTCGCGCTTCAAGATCACATCAAGTACCCAAAGTGAAGTCTAGCTCATGTGTCAAGTTTGGATCAAGTCAAGATAAAGAAGAAGATTTTCAAGATAAGATTTTCAAGAGAAAATTTTCAAGAAGACTTGAGTCCTTATTTGTAAGTTTAATATTTTTGTTTTAGAATAAAATGTAAATGATAGATTAGTGATTGCTCAAAGCTCATATAGACACAAAAAAATATTTCATAGCTTTCATGCTTCATAGTTTTAGTTCTTGAAAATTTAATTTTTAGTCTTGGTTTTGGTTTTGGTTTTGAGCTTCAAAGATTACATATTTTAGTTTCATATATAGATTTCATCAAATCAAGTTTATATGATTTATAAGTATATTGGATTTCATTCATATACACTATTGCTTTATATTGTTTAAATAACTTATTTTGATGTTTCTAGTTCATGATTTCAAGTTTTGCATTTATCAAAACTTATTTTTGAGCTTATTATCAAAAATAAGTATATTTCATCTACTATATATATTGGATTCTATCCATACACATTATGCTTCAAAAGTATTTAAATATCTTATTTTTGTATTTGTATAAGTTTTGAAAAAATTGTTTTTTCATTTTAAAGTTTGGTTTTGAAAAATACGATTTTCAGTTTAAGCTTTAAATTTTATGCCTCAAAAATAGTTCAAATTGTTTGTAATATGTGTTGATTTTTTATCACATATTTATACTTCAAAGTATTTCAATGAACTTATTTTTGCAAAATTTATGGGATTTAATAAAATTTTTATGCGTTTTACAAGTCCAAGTTTTAATCTCCTAAAACCCAGTTTTTGGGCTGCTGGCAGTCGACCGACCGGTCGACCAAGCGACCGGTCGACCGACCTCGGCTTGGTCGACTCGGTCAATTGATGTGCACAAGGACGTACACAAGCCCTTGCCTTTAGGGACGGTCGACCGAGCCGTCAACCGACTAGATCAAACCCACCCTCGGTTTGGTCGGTCGACCGACAGGGCAAGTGGCCTGAGGCAGTCGACCGGGCCGTCGATCGGCAACCCCAATGGTCATTTTTATGACCGTTGGCCGGTCGACTGACCAATCGACCGACAGGTCAATCTGGGCCATAACGGCTAGTTTTTGACAGCCTATATATTTGGGTCCTTTGGCCAGTTTTTGGTAAGATTTTTACAAGTATTTTTGAGAGCTCAATTGCAGAGTTTCTTTACAAGTTTTAGAGCTTTATTTCCATATCCAAAGAGAGCTTTTCAAGTGTGTATATATTGAGTTTTCAAAAGAATTTTCTTGAGTTTCCACCACTCAATTTACCAAGTTTTCTCACATAAGCTTGTGTTTATATTGAGTTTTCAAAAAAAAATTCTTGAGTTTCCACCACTCAGTTTACCTAGTTTTCTCATACAAGCTTGAGCTTTCTATTGCTATATCCATCCTATAGGGATTCTTATTGTGAGAGTGTTTGTTGGTGATCAAGAGAAGAGATCACCAAGTGTTCCAACAATTGTACTTGAAGGAGTTGTCGAGGTTGCGGCCTCGGCGAACTTGCGGATTCGTGTTGTATATTGTTCTTGCGGGAACAAGTGAGGGACTTGCGGGTTCAAGAGTTCTTGAGAGAGCTCATTGTAGGTGTTGTGGCACCGAGTGATCTTGCGGGATCATTATAGTAAAATTTCTTCATTGCAATGCAGGCAGGGACGTAGAGCAAGTGACTCGAACCTCGAAACAATTCTTCAGTATTTGCGATTGCTCATCTCTCTCACTTGTGTTTAATATATTGCATGCTCTTCGTTGTTCATATCTTTATTTGCTTGATATTACTTGTGTTTAATGATATACTGGCTTGGTTGTTTGATATCTAGCATTGTTATTATTGTTCATACTTTGCATGCTTGATATTGTGCTCACACTAGTATTCAACCAAGAGAGCTAAAATAGTACATCAACTTTTAATCTAGAGGAATCTTGAGGAGAAGTCCAGAGCCCTTCACCGGAAATTCAGTTTCACTCTTTGGTTATATGTTGTGTATTAGCCTAATAGTTTTAGTTTGTATAATTAGTTTTTAATTTTGCATTGTTTGTGCATTTGATTAGCACGTCACCTATTCACCCCTCTCTAGGTGACCTACAAGTGGTATCAGAGCTTGATGCTCTTGATTTGGGTCAACAACCTAGAGTTGAAGATCCTGCTTTAGCTAATCACAGTATTTGCTTACACACACATGGATTTCATTGCACCTCCTATGTTTGACATTCTTAATCTCCAAACTTGAAAAGTTAAGATGTCTATGTATCTTAAAGACCTAGGAATTCATGTTTATCTTATCACCATTAAAGATTCATACTTTTTAAATGGTAAGCATCTTTAGGCTAATACAAAAGTCATTCATACTTTAAAGTCAATCCTAATGATGAATATTTATCTAGGATTTCTAATATTGAGTCGGCTTTTATAGTATGGAACACTCTCATCTCTCTTAGGGAACAAACACCACATGATAAGGAGAGTGACTCGGATAATGAAAGTGCTACTTCCAATATATGCTACATGGTCCAAGGGGATGGCCCCTTGAGGTAAATTTTGACTCCGAGTTTGATGAAGATGTTGAAATGTCATATGATTAACTTGCATTGATTGCTAATAGAAGGAACAATCAAAGAGTTTAAGAGATTACCGTGTAGCTTGTGGCTAACGGATCGTGTCCACGAGGAGGAATGCGATGGAAGCTTTTCGGTGAATCGTTCAAAAACAAGGAATTGCGTTCGTTTTTTAATGGAAAAGAGGATGAAAAGAAAGAGATGATTAAAAAAGAAATTGTAACTTTTTAGAAAAGGTTTTGGAGAAGGTGATTTAGAAAACTTGAGAATTGTTTTGTTGTTTTATAATAAGAAAGCAAATCTGGGCTCACTATCTCACTACTCAATTGTTCATTCTTCCATTAAAATATCAAGTGCTTCAAAGTGATCATTTGCAAAACTTAAAGTTAATTTTTAGAAAGCTTTAAGCAAAGCACATAAGATGATTGGAAGAGTGTAGTCTTTTCTTCGAGAAATCGTTAGAATTTGAATATTAAATCATCAAGAGCGAAGAAGCAAGAATAAAGTAAAAATAATTCAAAAGATTTTCATGAAAGAAGTGAGAGTTCAACAATCCAAACCCATCCTCATGTTCCTTCAAGAACACTTTCAAAAAGAAAGGCTTTTAAGTGAGGCATGCATATGATTCATTGGGTCTTTTTCTTTTAAAAACAGAAGAGAAGAAGAACAAGAGAGAGTTATGATAGCTAGCCCAGAAAACCGTTTAGTTACTCATAGGAAACAATGAAGAAGAAAGCATAGAAATAATGCAAAGCATACCGTACTGCAAGTGGAAGAAAACTTGGCTCGACTTTTGTATTGACATCACTTCAATCTTTAAGTACAAGCACTCAATTCCTCTCTCTCACAAGTTTTGATACTGAACTTCAAAGTAAATAACAAGATTACAACTTTTGTGCTAGCTAACAAAGAGCCTAAATCCTAAGAAAATAAACACAAAACTTAATCCTAGTCTTCGCTGCATTTTTCTTTGCTGAAACCAGTATTTATAGGAAAAAACCTAAAGGAGAAGATCCCGGGAAGATTGGGGGAGCAAACGCTCCCTCAACAACCATTACTTGGCCGCGGAAACGCGACTTGGGCTGCGTTTCCGCGGCCCTGGTGTGGCCAGGTGGCCACACCCAATTGGGGGAGGACTCCTGTTTGTTGTATGTCCCGTATCTTCTACTGGTTTTCTTGTTTCTGCTCCAAACGTTGACGAAACAACCTTTGATTGTGTGGCTTCAATCGCTCGATTCAGGGAGGATTCTTCTCAATCTCTTGATATGCCAAGATTAGCCCTGATTTCTTCATTTCGAATTTATTCTGAATTAGTTCAGAATTTGGTGGGCTTTTGTGCTTGTTTCTCTTTTCTTTCTTTAAGCACTTGGGCCTACATTTAGCAAAGAAAAAAAAACTTATTAATAGGATTTATTAGCTAAAAAGCATGGTAAGGTGACAATGTAAATGCAACATATGTGACTAATCATGCATCGTTTTGTCAAAAACTTCTTAAAAAATATGAATTGTTAAAAATTGAAAATAAAAGATTAAAAAATAAAAATGATTCTATTTTAAAAGAAAATGTCTCTTCAAAATAAATTTGATATTGTTTCAAAAGAAAATGAATACTTGAAAAATCAAGTTATTTTGATTTCTAAAGAAAAGGACATTGTTTTAAATGAAAACAAGTCTTTAAAAAAAATTGTTTTGAAAGAAAAAGAAAAGATTTCTAAAGTGAAAAAGAATGTTATTTCTCATGTTAGTTATGTTTTTTCTTCTAAAATTGAAAATGATATATGTATTTTGAAGAAGAATATTGATTGTTTGGGCTTCACTTTGAGCCAATGTGCATTTAATTATAATAAATTGGAATCTATATTTCGCAAGAAACAAGTTCCACACTTGCATGCACATCCTACACGGTATACAACACATGCACACCATACTCATACTCATCACACTCGTATGTATGCTAGAGTGTATATATGTACACATTGTGGCCGCAAAGGCTATCTTACAAAATTTTGCTTTGATAGATTAAATTCTTTAAATTTTGCTAATAAAAGTATTTGGGTTCCATATGTTGCTAACCCCCATGGACCAAAAAGGATATCCCAAAATTCACACTACTTATTTTTGATGTAGGTGTGAGCTCTCATAAAACGTGAGAGGATTGATGCCATGGTGGTGGATGCATTTCAAGCTTGAAAGTCAAACCAATTGATGCATCACTATCAAGGAAGCATAGTGGGACGACCACCTCTTGTTTTGGAGAAATGAATTAGCTACATCGGTAATAGTAACCATTTCATCCTCCTCTTTTAAAATATTTTTAAATGTTTATATGCCTATATCATATGTTGATATGCAAATCTTGTTAAAACTAGTATTATACATGTATTGAGTTATATACTATACATCCTTTATTTCATTTGTTTACTCAATTTTATATTTGATTTTACATTGTATGTTCTAGTTTTGATGATTCTTGCATGATTATTGATATATCATGTTTTTGTGAAAAAGAATTTCATATGAGTTTTGAATTGAACTTCATTGCCATATCTTCATGCATATGTTGATTACATGATTCTTGTACACTCATTTTTATGTTTACTCATGATTTGATTTTCATGAGCTTATATATGTGCTTTATGTATTTTGAGTGTCAACTCTTGTATAAGTTAGTATGTTTCATGAGATATATAATTTAGTTTCATGTTTAAAGGATCTTTAACTAGTTTTTCAAAACTATTTTAAACTAGTTATTTATTCTTCACTTGGTAGTGTTTTCAATCTATAACTATTTTCAAAACCTTATTTTTTTAAAAACTTCTACCCTTTAAGGGCGGTTGGTTGGGTGACCATGTCTTGTATGCTCTTTAATGAATATCTCTTTAAATATGTGTATGATAGAGTGGATATTATGAGTTATAAATATACATATCTTGAAAATTGATTTTTGTATACTCATACTTGTTTTCTATATATGGATGCATCATATTTCAATTGGTATTAAATTAATTATACATACATATATATGATTTCTTGTGTTAGATTAAAAATGTTAATACATATTGCTTATAGCACAAACTATTTTATGCTAAATTTGATTTAGTTTTAAATGATAATTGATATATTTTACAAGATAATGCATTATTTCAAAAAGGAGGGAGAAAATTCTTTGACTTAAAATGATTTCATTGATTTATCAAAATTTGTTTCTTGATTTTAAGTGATATCAAAATCTTCAATTGGTATCTTAATATTTATGTTTATTAGTTTAACAAATATGTTTTTGATGATTACAAGTAGAATCAAATTTGATGTTTTGTTTTAATTGATTTAAATGGTATCAAAAAAAAAAAATTTCAAAATTTGTTTTGACTTGTATTGCTTATATGCAAGGGGAGCTTAGCATCTTCTCTATATATAGATTCATATTGAGTGTATTTTATATAAAGAAGAGCTTGATCTCTTTTCTTTATATGGTACACGTGTGTAGGGGAGCTTAACATCTCCGTCTATACATTGTATATTATGCTTATGTGAGTTAGGGTCTAGTCATCCCTTCTCCATGTAATACATGTATGCAGGGGGAGTTAACTTAACGTCTCTTTTCTTTATGAATTTATATCGCATATACATTTATCTTGTTTGTTTTTTTCACCCATTTGTTAATGAGTTGACAAAAAGGGGGAGAAGAATTGAGAGAGTTTATATATGCATATTTAATATTTATTGTTTATGCATATATATTTGTTTGTTATCTATATATTTAATATCTATATGTTTTATTGCTATGTATGAGTTAAGAGGGAGCTTCTATGAAACTTATCTTTAATCCATGCATACATAACTCCATGAGTGATCAGTCACATATATTGCATATATATTGTCACATTACCATACTTTTTATCTAATAAATCCTATTAATAAGTCTTATTCTTCTTTGTTAAATGTAGACCCATTGCTAAAAGAAAGGAAAGAGAAACAAACCCAAAAGCCCATCAAGTTCTGATTTAATTCAGAATAAATTCGAAATCAAGGAATCATGGCAAATCTTGGCATATCAGAGAGGTTGAAAATCGGTTGAAATGAATCTTCTCAAATCAAACGGTTGAAGCAAACAATCAAAAGCTGTTTCGTCAAATTTTGGAGCTGAAACGAGAAAACCAGTAGAAAATATGGGCGAATCAACAAACTGGGGAGTCCCACCATTTGGGTGTGGCCACCTTGCCACACCAGGGCCGCGGAAACGCGGTCCAAGCCGCATTTTCGCGGCTTGGTTAGGGTTGTTGGGGGAGCGTTTGCTCCCTCAATCTTCCTATGACCTCCCCCCTCTGGTTTTTCCCTATAAATACCATTTTCAATAGAGAAGAAGGGGGCGAAGACTAGGATTAAAATTTTTGTTTATTCTTTAAGGTTTAGACTCTTTGTTAGATAGTACAAAAGTTGTATCTTTATTTTATAATTTGTAGTTCAGTGCAAATACCAGTGAGAGAGAGAGAGGAATTGAGTGATTGTATTCTGAAAATTGAAGTGACATCAATATAAGGATCAAGCTACATTTTCTGCCACTCATTTTGCGGTATATCGTGCTTTAGTTACTTACATTGTTCTTTGTCTTCCATGAGTAGCTAAATCGGTTTTCTGAGCTCACTATTTCTCCTCTCTCTGACCCCTCTTCTTTTCGAATGGTTTTGATGAAAAGACCCAATAAATCATTTGCATGCCTAACTTAAGCCTTTCTTCTAGAAAGTGTTCTTGAAGGCACATGAGGATGAGTTTAGATTTTTAAACTTCTACTTCTTTTAAAAAATGTCTCTTGAACTTGTTTTTATTTCATACTTAAACTTCTTGATGATTTAACATTCAATTCGAGATGATTTCTTAAAGAAAAGAATTAACTTTTCAAACCATCTTATGTGCTTTACTTAAAACTTTCTAAAATCAATCTTAAGTGTTTGCCTATGATCAAGTTGAGGCGCTAAGGATTTCAATAGAAGAACATATCATTGAGTAGTGAGATAGTGAGCCCAGATTTTCTTCTTTATTAAAAAACGACAAATCACTTTTTTAAACTTTATACAAAATTTACCTTATCCAAAGCCTTCTCTAAATTTGCAACTTTTCTTTTAATCATCTCCCTTCTCTTCATTTTCTTTTTCAACTTAAAAGAAAGACACCAACTTCACTCTTTGTTATCTAACAAAAACACCGAAAAGCTTCTATCGCATTCCTTCTCTTGGACACGACCCGTTAGCCCAAAGCTACATGGTAATTCTCTTATCTCTTTGATTTAACAATCAATTTTGGCGCCGTTGCCGGGAAGGGAACGGTGTAATTATTTTTAATAAGTTTGGTGTCTTATTTCAGGGACGTCAAGATTCAGATCTAGCATTCAAGCTTTGCAGGAGAAGACTTGCAATTCTGTGCCCCTACTCTCGAAAGTAAGAAACAGAATTTCAAGAAATTGCTAGTGCAAAAGTTGAAATTTTTGTTGAACTACTAAAACTCTTTTTTGCAGGACATATTGCTTGCAAAATTAAGTTTCTGTGCGTTATATTCTTACTATATCTGCTATCCACCATCCCTGTTTTAATCCAACAGTAATTTGAGTGATTGTTAATTGCTTAAAAAATGTTTAGACTTGCATTCTAGGCATTTGTCTAATTATATTTATTTTACAATTACTGTTGAAGAGAGCTGGAGACAAGGTACGTATGCATAACATATAGTTTAGGAAACATTCTTGGGTGATATTTGCTTTTTGAATGCTACTTTTCCATATCTTGCACACTTTGCACAATTAATTCTAAGGGCAAAACCCAATTCAAGATAAGGTGGGAAATTCATTACCCTTCCTTAGCTCACAAACCATCTCCAAGCACGCACAACCTAAGCCTAAGTAAAATCTAATAGACGTTGGCCTTAGGGACATCTCGAACTCACTAGGAGATTATCTTAAGGGGGAAGGTGTTGGAATTTGACTCCTACCAAATCAGTGTCTAGGAAAGGGATTGAGGGGCGAAACCCGAAGGTTGGTGGTTTGGCTTAATTAGGCGCATCGCTTTTGCGCGGATACCTCCCACCAATCTTGCCCTGACCTGGCTGATTAGCTTGTGGTCAAAGTCTACATTATACCTCCTGTGGACAATCAACCAGTTAGGAGTTGTCTAGGGCAAGGTTACCTTAGACTAGACTTGGTTGATTACTCTTGTTGACTATTGGTAAACTTGTTTGTGATTGTGATTGTGTTTGTATATGCAAGTGTGGTCAAGAGACCCTAATTCATCTAGGTGACTAGAAACACATCACTACCCAAGTTTGAACCAAGACCAGATCCGGTTATGACTCAACCAACATCATTGCAGGATAGGTTCTATCCCATTAGAACCTCACTTCCATCTTGCATCCAGCTTCCATCGGTTGGTGAATACAATTTTGAGCTCAAGCCTCAATTCATCAACACACTCCCCAAGTTTCATGGCTTAGAGTTTGAAGATGCTTACTTCTTCATAAGAGAATTTGAGGACGTATGTCTAATGATGAAAATCCCACACCTTATAGATGATGTTATTAGGTAGAGATTTGTCCCTTTCGCTCTTAAGGACTTAGCCAAGAAATGGCTTTACAGCTTAGCGGCCGGCTCTATACATCTTGAGATGGTTTCATCAAGGTCTTCTTGAAGAAATTCTATCCAATTCATAAGACCGCTCCATTAGGAAGAACACCATGCAATTCAAGCAAGAATCTAGTGAACCGTTTTGGAGGTACTTTGAACGTTTTAAAGACCTCCTTGTCCAATGTCCTCTTCATGGAATAGAGAAATGGCGACAATGCCAAATTCTTTATGACGGTTTAGACTATTCTACCAAAACCCTCTTAGAAAGTATGTGCCAAGGGGATTCTTGCAGAAGGATGAAAATGAAGGATGTGATCTATATGAAAACCTAGCTGAAAAGACCATCCAATGGGAACCTACTAGTGAAACCTTTAGGAATCCAAACTCCATCTCTTCAAAAGGAGGTCTCCATTCTATCGAATCATCCATAACTAATGAGGCTAAGTTAGCTAACCTAGCAAGAAGACTGGAAGTTTTAGAAACTAAGGAACCAAGTCCAGTCAATCAAGTCAGCCCAAACCAATTTCTAACTCAGGGCTGTACTTACTGTCAAGCCATGAATCATGTGTTTGAGGAGTGCCCTGTGTTCAGGCTCAGCAACAATACCCTGAACCGATGAATGCGGCCTTTTCACGGCCGAACAATAACCCTTACGCACCAACGTACAATCCTGGCTGCCCTAATTTCTCATGGAGCCAAAATAACAATGACCACTCACGGTCAAATCATGCAAGCCACTTCCATCATGCTAATAATTCTTCCAATCATCAACCCAATTTTTCCAATTTTCACAATAATTCTCCCAACAATCCACCTAACTTTTCAAACTATCAACAAAACTTTCCTCACCAAGCTCCACAATCTTCCTTCCAGAATCCTCAACTAGAAAGGAGAATGACTGACTTTGAGAGAAACATGGAAAGATGAAAAACCAAGATTCTCTCATGCAAACTATACAGAGGTTAGAGGTTCAAATGAGCCAATTAGCCACTCTACAGAATGAGAGACAAAAGGGTACCTTGCCTAGTCAGCCAATAACGAATCGTAGGAATTCTCAACAAGCTCATTTGGCTGAGGATCAATCAATGAATCAATGTAATGCTGTTCATACATTGAGGTCGGGAAAGAAAGTTGATAACCAAGTGTCAATACCGTCTAATCCCATTCAGCACAACCACAATCAAGCATCCACCTCATCTAATCCAAATCCTTCCATGTCTGACGAATTTGAAAAAGATAAGTCAACCAGTCAGGTCACCAGCCTATAGTACCATTTCCTAATAGGCTGAAAAATAACAAGTAAAATTCACACATGGACAAGATAATTGAGATATTTAATCAAGTGAAGATAAATGTACCACTTCTTGATGTCATCCAACAAGTTTCATCCTATGCTAAGTTTCTTAAGGACATGTGCACCAAGAAGAGAAAGACTAATGTACCTAAAAAGGTCTTCTTAGTCACTAACATTAGTGAGCTATTATCGGGTCCGATCCCTGTTAAGTACAAGGATCCAGGTAGTCCCACCATTGCCTGCACAATAGGACAAGCCGAGATTAGTCGTGCACTTCTTGACTTGGGGCAAGTATCAACTTGCTGCCATTCTCAGTTTATTAACAACTCGGGTTGGCGATCTTAGTCTAACTCGAGTCACTATCTAACTGGCTGACTGTTCAGTGAAAGTTCCAAAAGAGGAGATTAATGATGTCCTTATTCGGGTCGGAGAGTTTATTTACCCTGTTGATTATATAGTTCTAGAGACACAACCTTTTTCCAATCATAGGGTTCAAACTCTGGTTATCCTAGGGCGACCATTCCTTGCTACTGCCAATGCCATCATCAATTATAGGAATGGGACCATGAGGTTAACCTTTGGGGACATGACTAGAGAAGTCAATGTCTTCAACCTAGGAAATAACCCGCGATGTTGAGGACCAAACATTTGAAGCCAACCTCATTGAGAACTTGACAAGTGAACATAGGGAAGAATTAGAACTAGAAACTGAGTGTGACTTCGGGTTAGAGTCTGACGACTTTAATCTTGATCAGGATGTTGAGTCAGCTGTAAATTGGGCCTCGAACCCTATTTCACCAAACATGGAGCCAACAAATTTGACTAATCCTTCCAGTGAGCCTTCCTCTTCCTTAGAATTGAAAGCCTTACCTGCGCATCTCAAGTACGTCTATCTAGGCGAACAAGAGACCTTTCCTATCATCATTGCCTCCCATTTAAATGACGGGGAAGAAGAAGATCTTAAAGCAATTTTAAGAAAACATAGGAAAGCCATTGGTTGGACTATGACTAATATAAAGGGATTAAGTCCAACCATCGTTCAACATCACATTCATCTCAATGAAGATGCCACACCTAAAAGAGACCCGCAGCTTAGGTTAAACCCTATAATGCAAGAGGCTGTTCATGCTGAAATTGTAAAACTCTTAGACAATGGGATAATTTATCCCATTTCTGATAGCCAATGGGTCAGTCCTGTCCACGTGGTTCCAAAGAAATCCGGTTTCACCGTAGTGGAAAACGAGAACAAACAGTTGGTCCAAACTCGACTTCCCACAAAGATCCGAGTTTGCATTGACTATAGGAAGCTTAATGCCGCAACTCGTAAGGACCATTTTTCACTTCCCTTCATTGATCAAATGCTTGAACGATTGGCGGGCCACGAGTATTACTGTTTCTTGGACGGTTACTCGGGGTATAATCAGATTCCTATTGCTCCTGAGGACCAAGAAAAGACTACGTTCACATGTCCATTTGGGACATTTGCTTATAGTCGAACGCCTTTCGGCTTGTGCAATGCCCCTACAACATTTCAACGTTGCATGTTGAGTCTTTTCTCTGATATGGTAGAACGATTCTTAGAGATCTTTATGGATGATTTCTCCAACTACGGAGATTCATTCACTCAATGTCTCCACCATTTAGAATTTATCCTCCAACGTTGTGCTGAGAAAAATCTGACACTGAATTGGGAGAAATGCCACATCATGGTAAAACATGGAATTGTCTTGGGTCATGAAATCTCCAAGAAAGGAATTGAAGTGGATAGAGCCAAAATTGAGGTTATTGTAAAGCTTCCCATGCCCAAATGCGTTAAGGATATTAGATCCTTCTTAGGACACGCCAGTTTTTACCGAAGATTTATCAAGGATTTTAGTAAGATTGCTAGGCCCTTGACTAATCTGTTAGTTAAGGACGTATCCTTCACTTTGATGCTTAATGTATGAATTCTTGGGAGAAGCATAAGAGAGAGCTTATTTCTGCACCAATCATATCAGCATCGGATTGGTCTAAGCCGTTCGAAATCATGTGCGATGCTTCCGATTTTTTCATAGGCGCTGTCCTAAGATAATGCATTGATAACAAGCAGCACGTGATTTACTACTCTAGTAGGACCCTCAACGATGCTCAATTGAACTACACTACGACTGAGAAGAAATTCTTAGCAGTAGTGTTTGCCTTAGTGAAATTTCATCCCTACCTACTAGGGTCCAAAACCTCCATTTTCACCTATCATTCTGCGCTTAGGTACGTCATGTTGAAGAAGGATGCTAAGGCCCGACTCATTCGTTGGATCCTCCTTCAAGAATTCGATCTCGAGATTCGAGACAAGAAAGGCGTAGAAAATGTCGTTGCTGATCATCTCTCACGAATCCCTAATTCTCCATGCAACCAATTACCCATTAATGAGGATTTTCCTGATGAAAATCTCTTAGCTATCTTTAGGGAACCTTGGTTTGCTGATATAGTGAATTACTTAGTCACAAACCAAACTCCGTCTCATTGGTCCAAAAATGATATATACCGTTCTTATCCCAAGTCCGGTATTTCTTTTGGGAGGAACCGTATCTTTTTAAGTATTGTTCTGACCAAATTATTAGAAGATGCATTCCCGATGAGGAGGTTAAGAGTGTCTATCCTTTTGTCACGAACTTGCATGCGGTGGACACTTTGGTCCTCGCAAGACTGCTGAAAAAGTGCTACAAAGCGGGTTCTATTGGCCCACTTTGTTCAAAGATGCTTATGAATTTTGCAAGACGTGCTCTATATGTCAGATGGTAGGAAGGATCTCAAGACGAGATATGATGCCACTCAACCCAATTTTTGAACAAAGGGGGCCACTTCATGGTAAAACATGAAATTGTCATGGGTCATGAAATCTCCAAGAAAGGAATTGAAGTGGATAGAGACACTGAACTGGGAGAAATGCCACTTCATGGTAAAACATGGAATTGTCTTGGGTCATGAAATCTCCAAGAAAGGAATTGAAGTGGATAGAGCCAAAATTGAGGTTATTGCAAAGCTTCCCATGCCCAAATGCATTAAGGATATTAGATCCTTCTTAGGACACACCAGTTTTTACCGAAGATTTATCAAGGATTTTAGTAAGATTGCTAGGCCCTTGACTAATCTGTTAGTTAAGGACGTATCCTTCACTTTGGATGCTTAATGTATGAATTCTTGGGAGAAGCTTAAGAGAGAGCTTATTTCTGCACCAATCATATCTGCACCGGATTGGTCTAAGCCGTTCGAAATCATGTGCGATGCTTCCGATTTTTTCATAGGCGCTGTCCTAGGATAACGCATTGATAACAAGCAGCACGTGATTTAATACTCTAGTAGGACCCTCAACGATGCTCAATTGAACTACACTACGACTGAAAAGGAATTCTTAGCAGTAGTGTTTGCCTTAGAGAAATTTCATCCCTACCTACTAGGGCCCAAAACCTCCATTTTCACCTATCATTCTGCGCTTAGGTACGTCATGTTAAAGAAGGATGCCAAGGCCCGACTCATTCGTTGGATCCTCCTTCAAGAATTCGATCTCGAGATTCGAGACAAGAAATGCGTAGAAAATGTCGTTGCTGACCATCTCTCACGAATCCCTAATTCTCCATGCAACCAATTACCCATTAATGAGGATTTTCCTGATGAAAATCTCTTAGCTATCTTTAGGGAACCTTGGTTTGCTGATATAGTGAATTACTTAGTCACAAACCAAAGTCCGTCTCATTGGTCCAAAAACGATATATACCAGTTCTTATCCCAAGTCCGGTATTTCTTTTGGGAGGAACCGTATCTTTTTAAGTACTGTTCTGACCAAATTATTAGAAGATGCATTCCCGATGAGGAGGTTAAGAGTGTTCTATCCTTTTGTCACGAACTTGCATGCGGTGGACACTTTGGTCCCCGCAAGACTGCTGAAAAAGTGCTATAAAGCGGGTTCTATTGGCCCACTTTGTTCAAAGATGCTTATGAATTTTGCAAGACGTGCTCTAGATGTCAGATAGTAGGAAGGATCTCAAGACGAGATATGATACCACTCAACCCAATTTTAGAAATAGAACTCTTTGATGTTAGGGGCATCGACTTTATGGGTCCATTTCCTAATTCATTTGGAAACCAATACATATTGGTTGCTGTGGATTATGTGTCCAAGTAGGTAGAAGCCATTCCTAATAAAACTAATGATAACAAAGTTATCATAAAGTTTTTGAAAGAGAACATTTTTTCACGCTTCGGAACCCCTCGTGCTATCATCAGTGATAATGGCACTCACTTTTGCAATAGATCCTTTGAAGCTCTTATGCGAAAGTATGCCATAACTCACAAGTTGTCCACACCTTACCTTAAACCAGTGGGCAGGTTGAGGTTTCTAATAGACAAGTCAAGCTTATCTTGGAGAAAACTGTGAACCAAAACCGGAAAGATTGGTCCATCAAACTTGTAGATGCCGTATGGGCCTACAGGACCGCTTTCAAGACGATTCTAATGATGTCTCCTTATAGGTTAGTCTATGGTAAAGCTTGTCACTTGCCTGTTGAGTTAGAGCACCGGGCCTTATGGGCAATCAAGCAGTTGAATTTCGACTTGACTAAGGCCGATGATATTCAGAAATTACAAATTTCCGAATTAGAGGAGTTAAGAAATGAGGCCTATGAAAATGCTAGGATCACTAAAGATAGAGTTAAGATTTTTCATGATAAACACATCATAAGAAAAATCTTTGTCCCTGGACAAAAAGTCTTACTCTATAATTCTAGGCTTCATCTTTTTTCAGGAAAATTAAAATCAAGATGGACTGGGCCATTCGTTGTAAAAATCGTGTTTTCATACGGTGCAGTAGAGATCAGTGACCCCAAGAATGGAAATGACTTTAAGGTAAATGGTCAATGCCTTAAACCTTTCTTGGAATCGGTGCCGGTAAATGAAACGGCTATGGGTCTTTTTGACCCAGTGTATCGGTAACTTTCCTCTTTTTCATTTTATTTCATGCATCTATACATTTCTTTCATACATTGGGGACAATGCATGAGATAAGTGTGGGGGAGGGTTCTAACATGACTAATATAATATAAAAAAAAGAAGAAAACAAAGAAATATATATATATATAAAATAAAACATAAAAAAAACTTTTTGAAAGGTAAGAACAATATTTTGATATATTTTTTGTGAGAAATTAAGTCAATTTTAAGGAATAGGAAAATCATTATTAGGATTTCTTACACTTGGTCAAAATAAGATGACTTGTTTGATTTTTAGGGTTAGAAGAAAATTTGTGAAAGTAATTTAGTCTTGATCTTTACCTTTATGAAATATGCACACTGACACACTTAGGATTCAAAAACAAAGACTCTTATGACTTATAAAAAAAAAACTATATATGTATAAAAAATAAACAAATCTAATTATTGATTAGCTAGGTGCTTAGGCCTAAGAAAGCCTTAGTATTTATGCAAAAGATAATTATATAAGTTTGAGAAACGATATATATAAATCCTCTGATTAAGTTAGGTATTTGTGCCTAATGAAGCATAAGTATTCACGCCTAAAAGGGGTACATTTTATAAATAAAAACCCTTAGTTTCGTGGCCTTGTCTACTCGAGTGTTTAAGTCCTTAGGGGTGTTTTCTCACCTGGTGCCCTAAAACTGTCCGTTTGGGTGTCACTGACTAAAAGCTCGTTACATGGGCAGATTAGAAAGCCTAATGAAATTGAGAAATAAATACCACCAAAGAAATAAATATAAGGCATAGGAGTTAATGTTAAAGAACTCTTAGTCAACTTCACAGTCACGATGGTGCATATGACTCAGGATAAAGTAATATACTAGATGAGAAATATAATTTGACTCCTTACTTTGATTGATGACATATTTTTGAATAGAGACTAAGTGTAAGAATGAAAAATTTGATATTCCTATAACTTATAGATTACTTAAACTTTTACAAATATACTTCAAATATTTTCTCCTTTCAAAATGCTTTTCGAAAACACTAACATTTTTTCTCTTCCTTTATGGATTTTTTGGGTGCAATCCACTGAAAACCCTCACGAGACAAAACTCGTCCTCTTGGGGTAACCTAGAGGTTTAACGGCTTGTTTCACATGCTCAGTGCAATCGAGTGACTTGCGAAAGTGGTCTAATAATTGATTAGGATTAGTTTTGATATTTGCTCGAGGGCGAGCAAAAGATAAGTGTGGGGGTGTGATCAGTCACATATATTGCATATACATTGTCACATTATCATACTTTTTATCTAATAAATCCTATTAATAAGTCTTATTCTTCTTTGTTAAATGTAGGCCCACTACTAAAAGAATGGAAAGAGAAACAAGCCCAAAAGCCCATCAAATTCTGATTTAATTCAGAATAAAGAAATCAAGGAATCAGGGCAAATCTTGGCATATCAGAGAGGTTAAAAATCGGTTGAAATAAATCTTCCCAAATCAAGCAGTTGAAGCTAACAATCAAGGCTGTTTCGTCAAATCCTGGAGCTGAAACGAGAAAACCAGTAGAAGATATGGGCGAATCAACAAACTGGGGAGTCCCACCATTTGGGTGTGGCCACACCAGAACGCGGCTTGGTTAGGGTTGTTGGGGGGAGCGTTTGCTTCCCCAATCTTCCTACGACCTCCCCCCTCTGGTTTTTCCCTATAAATACCATTTTCAACAGAGAAGAAGGGGGCGAAGACTAGGATTAGAATTTTTATTTATTCTTTAAGGTTTAGGCTCTTTGTTAGATAGTACAAAAGTTATATCTTTGTTTTATAATTTGTAGTTCAGTGCAAATACCAGTGAGAGAGAGGAATTGAGTGATTGTATTCTGAAGATTGAAGTGACATCAATACAAGGATTAAGCTACATTTTCTTCCACTCATTTTACGGTATGTCGTGCTTTAGTTACTTGCATTGTTCTTTGTCTTCCATGAGTAGCTAAATTGATTTCTGGGCTCACTATTACTCCTCTCTCTGACCCCTCTTCTTTTCGAATGGTTTTGATGAAAAGACCCAATGAATCATTTGCATGCCTAACTTAAGCCTTTCTTCTAGAAAGTGTTCTTGAAGGCACATGAGGATGAGTTTAGATTTTTAAACTTCTACTTCTTTTAAAAAACGTCTCTTGAACTTATTTTTATTTCATACTTGAACTTCTTGATGATTTAACATTCAATTCGAGATGATTTCTAAAGAAAAGAATTAACTTTTCAAACCATCTTATGTGCTTTACTTAAAACTTTCTAAAATCAATCTTAAGCGTTTGCCTATGATCAAGTTGAGGCGCTAAGGATTTCAATAGACGAACATATCATTGAGTAGTGAGATAGTGAGCCCAGATTTTCTTCTTTATTAAAAAATAACAAATCACTTTTTTTAACTTTATACAAAATTCACCTTTTCCAAAGCCTTCTCTAAATTTGCAACTTTTCTTTTATCATCTCCCTTCTCTTCATTTTCTTTTTCAACTTAAAAGAAAGACACAAACTTCACTCTTTATTATCTAACAAAAACATCAAAAAGCTTCTATTCCATTCCTCCTCGTGGACACGACCCGTTAGCCCAAAGCTACATGGTAATTCTCTTATCTCTTTGATTTAACAATCAATGAGTTTTGTCTTCATCAAAATGGGGGGAGATTGTTGGCCCAAAGGCCCATCATTCTAGTTTTGATGATGATTAACTCATGTAGTTATAGTACTAATGATCTTGTATTTAATAAGTTTCAGATATTAATCAAGTTCTTAGTCGGTGTTTAGCTTCAATAAAAGATTCGAAGTCAAGTTTTGAAGCTAACACATGTTGATTCAAGAGTTCGCGCTTCAAAATCGCATCAAGTACTCAAAGAGGAGTCATGCTCATGGATCAAGTTTGGATCAAGTCAAGATGAAGAAGAAAATTTTCAAGAGAAGATTTTCAAGAAGACTTGAGTTCTTGTTTGTAAGTTTAAGATTTTTGTTTTAGGATAAAATGTAAAGGATAGATTAGTTGTGAATTGCTCAAGCTCATATACATACACACAAAATATTTCATAGCTTTCATGTTTTATAGTTTTAGTTCTTCAAAATTTAGTTTTAGTTTTGGTTTTGGTTTTGAGCTTCAAAGAATACATATTTTAGTTTCATGAATAGATTTCATCAGAATGAGTTTACATGGTTTATATGTGGATTGGATTTCATCCATATACATTATTACTTCATATTGTTTAAATAACTTATTTTGATGTTTCTAATTCATGATTTCAAGTTTTGTATTTATCAAAACTTTATTTTTGAGCCTATTGTCAAAGCAAGTATATTTTATCTACTATGTGTATTGAATTCTATCCATACATACTATACTTCAAAAGTGTTTAAATATCTTATTTTTGTATTTGTATAAGTTTTGAAAAAAAATCAGTTTTTCATTTTGAAGTTTGGCTTTGAAAATATGATTTTCGATTTAAGCTTTAAATTCTATGTCTAAAAATAGTTCAAATTATTTGTAATATGTGCTGATTTTTTATCACACATATTATACTTCAAAGAATTTCAATGAATTTATTTTTGTGGAATTTATGGGATTTGATAGAAGTTTTTTGGGTTTTTACAAGTCCAAGTTTTAATCTCCTAAAACCCAGTTTTTGAGCTGCTGGCGGTCGACCGAACCAGGGCTCGGTCGACCGATGTGCACAAGGACGTGCACAAGCCATTACCTTTAAGGCCGATCGACCGAGCAGTCGACCGACTGGATCATATCCACTCTCGTGTTTGATTGGTTGACCGAGCGGTCAACCGACAGGGCAAGTGGCCTAGGGGCGGTCGACCGGGCGGTCGACCAGCATCCCAATGGTCATTTTTATGACCATTGGCCGGTCGACTGGTCGGTCGACCGATAGGTCAATCTGAGCCATAACAGCTAGTTGTTGACAGTCATATATTTGGGTCCTTTGGCCAGTTTTTTTGTAAGATTTTACAAGTATTTTTGAGAGCTCTTTTACAGAGTTTCTCTACAAGTTTGAGAGCTTCATTTTCATATACAAAGAGGGTTTTTCAAGAGTGTTTATATTGAGTTTTCAAAAGAATTTTCTTGAGTTGTCCACCACTCAATCTACCTAATTTTCTTACACAAGCTTGAGCTTTCTATTGCTATATCTATCCTATAAGAATCCTTATTGTAAGAGTGTTTGTTGGTGATCAAGAGAAGAGATCATCAAGTGTTTCAACCATTGTACTTGGAGGAGTTGTAGAGGTTGCGACCTCGGCGAACTTGCGGGTTCGTGTTGTATATTGTTCTTGTGGTAACAAGTGACGGACTTGCGGGTCCAAGAGTTCTTGAGGGAGCTCGTTGTAGGTGCTCTGCGGCCCGAGTGATCTTGCTGGATCGTTATAGTGAAAATTCTTCATTGCAGTGAAGGCAGGAACGTAGAGCAAGTGACTCGAACCTCAAAATAATTCTCCCGTGTTTGCAATTGCTTATCTCTCTCTCTCTCTCTCACTTGTGTTTAATATCTTACATGTTCTTTATTATTCATATCTCTATTTGCTTGATATTACTTGTACTCAATAGATATACTTGCTTGGGTTGTTTTATATCTAGCATAATTTTTATTGTTAATACTTTACATGCATGATATTGTACTCACACTAATATTCAACCAAGAGAGCTAAAGTAGTACCTCAACTTTTAATTTAGAGAAATCTTGAGGAGAAGTTCAAAGCCCTTCATCAGGAATTCGGATTCACTTTTTGGTTATACGTTGTGTGTTAGCCTAATAGTTTTATTTTGTATAATTAGTTTTTAATTTCGCATTATCTGTGCACTTGATTAGCACGTCACCCCTCTAGGTGACCTACACGGTTTTTATTAGACCATGTGGCAAACTTAAACCAAGAATTTATAATTGAGTGAAAAGGTAAGATCTCGCGTGCCAAACGCGGGAGTATCCGATTAGAGTAACCATGCATCATCACGAGATTAACGATAGCAAAGCACTAGTAAATGTTGGAATTTAGGTCGAACAAATAATTCCACATCGGCTAGACATGAGATAGTCTTGGGTATATAAGAATTTGAGCAACTCTATCTAGAAAGTTAGTCATTTGAATGGTGCCTAAGTCCAATAGTAAGCACATATGTACAAAAAAGACATGCACTTTAAGGTTGTGTATTGTTGGTGGAGCTGGGAGTAGAAGAAATTTTAGTTAAGAGGTGTACACGGGTCTGTTTGGTTGTCGTAATTGGCCGTAATTCGTAAGTCGTAATTGGTAAATTCTTTTACAGTTGTAAATGAGCTACATGCATGTAAGTTTTACGGTGTTTGGTTGGTAATATAAAATTGTAAGTAAGAAAGTGCATTGTATTTTACGGTGTTTGGTTGTCGTAATGTGTAAATCGTAAGTGAAAAGTTGACTACAAAATTAACTATTTGGTGATTTAAAAATTTTTAATATTGCAAATAAATACTAAAAATATTACATATTAAAAACATTAATATTAACATAAAAAAATAATACAAATGTGCATGACCATAAAATTAATTGCGAGTGGACTGTAAGTGAGTGGTAATTAGATTGCAAGTGAGTGGTAGTTGAGTTGCGCAAGTCTTTTACAAATTACGCTCCAAACAAACGGTCTAGTTGCAGTTGGGTTGTAAGTCATTTATGAATTACGGTCTTTTACAATTTTTACCTCCAAACAAACAACCCCGAAGTGTAGGAGTGTGAGTGTGTTTGGATGAAATGGGATGTGATGGGAAAAGTTTGCAGCTAACTCAAGTTTGATATAAGAGCAGTTTAGAAGTTTGAAGGAAAAGAAAGGACTAAAGTGCTTATATATATATTTTTTTAAAAACCCAACTTCACTCTGCCATAATTACATAACTCTCCATAAATTTGGTTGTTTTGGGGAGCGGATTAGCTCCTTCACGTGAAGGATCGGATGATCATTTACGTGTTGCGGGCCGTTCATCACAGCTGATGGATGACCTGATGGGGAGAGAACAGAAAATACGTTTTTGTTTTTGTTTCTCTCTCCCCCCATCAGGCCGCCCATCAGCTGTGATGGATGGTTAATATCGTGCTAGAAGCCTTTCTTGCTTGCTTTTTACCAAACAAAACTAACTATTGTTCTAACCTTCAGATCTTTCCAAGTCAGAAGGGTTCCTCAAGCCCTTTCTTTTCTTGTGCACAATGTAAGTGCTCACAGCATTTTTACTATTCAGTCGCACTTAACAAGAATAAATTTTGCGATCCGCTAATTCACGCTATGTTCGATTGTTCTTGAATATGAGCCTACATATTTCACGAATCTTTTGTTTGTCTTTTTTAGCTATTTTTGGTTATCAAATTATTACAAAAGAAATTAAATTCATTTTTTTGCATATCTATGGTTTGTAAAACAGCTTAACTAGCCAAGCTTGACACTATCCATGTTGGTTCAGTTATTTAAACGGGCCTGAAATTTCATTCAAATTTTGTTCATCTAATTAATTGATTTTGGTAAGAAAAATATATATATATATATATATATATATATATATATATATATATATATATATATATATATATATGAAAATTTTCAAATGAGAAACTTTCTCAAAATAAGCTTTGTGAGAAAACCATATAGGAGCTATTCTGTGGATGATCCGAACCGTTCATCTTAATCTATATACTCTAATTAGGTTACCAATAAAAAATCACGCGATTCTGAGCTTTTTTATCTATGCATCAAATGACATATTTATTCTACGGTGAATATAACGTATGTTTTGTAATCACTTGTTGCATGGGTAAAAAGGTTCGGAATCGCGTGATTTTTTATTGGTAACTTAAATAAAATATGTAAATCAATATGAACGGTTCGGATCATTCACATGATCGCTCTTATATAATTTTCTCACGGTCTTCGTGTGAGAAAGTGGGAAGACCCACAGCCAACCGTGCATGGCTATATTTTTATGTTCTTTCAATTGTCCAATGAAGCTTATAATTTTATTCATACTCATTTATATTTAATAATTAATAGACAAGCTCGAACAATCTTTTGTTGATGAGCCGATGACCACTTGGACCTGTTTGGTTTGCTACAAGTGGGAAGAAAATGTGTAAGTGAAAAATAGAGAGGAAAATGTGAGGAAAATACAGGAAATTGGGATTTGTGTAAATAAATTTTTCGATATTTGATTATAATGTTAAAATGTAACGGAAAAAGTATATTGTGTTTTCAGTGTTTGGTTAGTAATGTAGATAGTGAAAGTGAAAAATTGACTATAAAGTTGACCATAAAATAATATTAAAATAAATATTAATTATGAATTTTTTTTAGACTGTAATTAGACTGCAAGCGAGATTTACATCACCACGAAATTAACTGTTTTGTGTTTACAAATTATTACAAGCGACATTTACGTGATCACAAGATTAAGAAAAATAGTAGCTTCACCTCACATGCCCTTTCTGCAGTTCTGCTGCACCGCAGGTTCATATTAACTCTCCCTGTCCCGGCCCCTCCCTCTTTCAGTCTTCTGTCGTTTTCAGCCCTCTTCCCTTCCGTGCGGCCAATGAAGCTTCCGCTGGCACGTGAGCACTTTCTTAAATTAGCTCGGATCGTCGAATCGTTTTTGTCGCTCTTAGTTTCTGATTTGGGGAACAAACTACAAACTGAGATGCATACCGTGCGCTGCCTTAATTGAGATTCTACACAACTTCTATCTCTACATGAGGTTAAGCCTCGCTAATTAAGAGTTTTTTTTAAAAAAAAAAAAAAACAAAACCAGCTTAGTTTGGTTTGCTGCATGTTTTTTGGTGTTTTGAATACCACGGGTGGCATTTGATTTTTCAAATGCAACTTGCCTGCTTGCTTGCTTGCCTGCCTGCTTGCCTGTCTGTGAAAGCAGATCATCTGGCAGTGCACGATGAAGAGAAATCATAGGAGGCATGAGGTTTTTTATTTGTTTATACTCTTATTGTCGAGGGCTTAACTGGTGCGGGCGCGATGCCTCAGTTTCAGTGATGAAACTTCTTTTCTTTTGAGTCAAAGACGAGTAGTCTCACCCCGTTCCATTAAAGAGAGAACAATGAAACGTACAAACAGACGGCCACCCAACATAAAGTGCCAAGAAGTTCCATTCAGATTGAAACTTCGCACACATGTCAATTGTTAATGTTTTGGAGTGGGGTTTAACTAATTACCCATTTGACAACTTGATTGCATGATTTAAAAACACATAAGACCTAATTGAATTCCAATGCTATCACTTTGGTAACATGCTTGGTACGGGCATTTTCTTGTTTGGTCCACACGTTTGTGTTTAGAATCTAAATAGCAAATAAGGAGGATTAGTGGACTCTACCGATTAATTATAATTATCTATTATTATATAGATAGCAATAAAAGTTCTGATGAGGTTAACATTTTAGTTTCTCTGTATACCACACTTATTCCCAAAATGAATGACAGCTATTTATGCATATATGATTTTGATTGACCAATAAACTAATCTGTTAAGTTTCATTAGCATAAAATAACCCCAAATTAGACAACAATACCTTCAAAAAGTCATTGAATTCTGGTGTAGAGACATTTTGCTCAATAAAGAAAACTCATATATGTTTGTACATCTCAAGAATGCAACACATCAAAACATCTACATGCATATATGATCTTTTAGCATACTTCACTGATTTTGTCAACAAAAGACAATAATGCATCATAATCTTAATTAATGTATATACTTATATATAAAGAAGTTTAGGAAAATGAAGGGGGAAAGATCATCATTGTGGTAAGTGTAGGGAGAGAGGAGAAAAAAGCTATGGTAGAGCTTTTTAAACTCGTTGGAAGAAATAATGCACAGATCGGAAGCCAAAAGGGAGCGAGAACACAGCGAATTGCAGGTCAGCGCAGTGGCCGGCCGACTGCCCGGTCGACCGGCATGCACAACGTGCATATGGCCGTTCGGTCGACCACCCGGTCGACCGTAGCAGGAGAACGGTCGACCGTTCCAGTCGACCGACTGGCATGCATGGGGTCTCGGTTGGACTCGGCCGACCGACCGGTCGGCCGAGTGGATGGGTCGGCCGACCACCCGGTCGACCAACAAGCGTATTTGGGCGAATCTGCTTCTCCTTTCAAGATTCAGACTTCATTTCTGAATTAGAGTCAAATCCAATTGGGTTTCCTAAAACCCTTGGAATCTCTGGCTATAAATAAAGGAGTAGAGCCCTCATGAATTGTATGTAAGAAAAAACTTGTACTTGATCATTGAATCAATAAAATCTCTCTCCCCCTTTCCTTGAGGATGTAAGCAAATTGCCGAATCTCGTTAAATATTGTGTTGCTTTCTCTCTAGTTATTTGTTCTTGTTCTTTTTGGTACTTCTTTGCTGCATCTCTCTCTGTTGTTTGGTTCCTCATTGGTTGTTGCAAGGCTAGCGCCCGCAACAAGTGGTATCAGAGCATCTCAGATTCTTCGTGGGATCATATGTCGATTCCAAGAGCATTGGTTGTTGTTTGGCAGAGATCGTGTGTCGATCTCGGAGCAGCGTTGGTACTGTTTGTGAGATCGTGTGTCGATCTCAGAACAGCGTTTGGATTGCTCAAGGAATCAAATTTGGTAGAGTAGATCATTTCAGAAACTCTCCTAGGGTTTCAATTTGAGGTAAAGATCCTATCTTTATCTAGTTTTTTGATCTAACTCTGTTTATTTTCCGCATTATTTTGAGGGATCTATTGAGAAGATGACTGGAGAGAGTACATCTATGGTGAAATCCATGAACCCACATCCATTGAAGATTGATGTGGTGAAGTTCGATGGCAAGAACAACTTTGGTATGTGGAGATGTGAGGTGATGGATGCATTAACGACATCAAATCTCGAAGACACTCTACGGTTGGAGAAAAGCATGATTCTACTTCTGAAGAAGATTAGGACAAGATGAATCGAATGACGTGTGGTTTGATAAGGTCTTGTTTGACGCAAGACATCACATATCATGTGTTACATGAAATATCTGCAAGGCAGTTGTAGGAGATCCTGGAGAAAAAATATCTGACGAAAAGTATCGAGTCGCAGCTGCAGTTGAAGAGGAGGCTTATCGCTTCTAGATGAAGAAAGGACTCTCCATTGATGAACACATGAACAACTACACCAAGCTTCTTACAGACTTAGTTAATATGGATGTCAAGATCGATGAAGAAAATAAGGCAGTGATTCTACTGAATTCTCTTCCTGACGAAGAGTATGAGACCTTTACTCTAATTTTGATCAATGGTAGACAAACATTTAACTACAGTGAGGTATCAGCTGCTTTTGTAAATTATGAAGTAAGGAGGCGACCGGCTGTCTTCTTCTAGAAGTACATCAGCAGAGGCGTAATAGGAATGGCAAAGGTAATCGTGGGAGATCGAAGTCCAGGCCAGGTTTTAGAGATCTGAAGAAGAACAAGTGCGCTTTCTGCAAGGAGCTAGGGCACTGGAAGGTTAATTATCCAAAGGCCAAGGTAAGAAGAAAGAGTCGAAGACCAAGGCAAATCTTGTACAGGTAGTTAGTACTTACGTTAGTACTTCACAGGCTGGTAGATCGGATTCAGATTCATCGATATTCTTTTTCTCTGTCATTACTCCTATCGTTGGTTACTCAGGAGATTCTGAGTGGATGTTAGATACTAGAGCTACCTATCATGTGTACCCGAACATGGATTGGTTTTCTAGCTTTGGGAAGCTAGATGGATTTTTTGTTATCATGGGTGATGATCGCCCATGTAAGATGGAAGGCATAAGTTCAGTTCGAATCAAGATGTTTGATAGGATGGTACGAGAAATGGAGGTGAGGTATGTACATCAACTTAAGAGGTATCTTATCTCAGTTGGTGTTTTGAAAACATTAGACGTTGAGGTAACTATAAGAGATGATATTCCCAAGGTAACCAAAGGCTCAATGGTGGTTTTGAAGGGTGTCCGCCGAAATAATCTCTACTACTTGAAAGATAGTACAGTTACAGGTCAAGTGGCGACTTCTACAGATTCAAATGATGATTCTACTAGGTTGTGGCATCTGACGCTCGGATATACAGGTGAAAAGACTTTGCAAGCTCTTGCAAAGTAAGGTTTATTGAAAGGTGTCAGAACTTGCAAATTGAAATTTTGTGAACATTACGTCATCAGAAAAAGACCAAGGTGAAATTCGGCACAGTGACTCACTGCTCCGAGGGGATTCTGGATTATGTTCACACCGATGTTTGGGGACCTACCAAGACAACATCTATTGAAGGTAACCACTACTTTGTGACTTTCATTGATGATTATTCTAGGCGATGTTGGGTATATACCATGAAGCATAAAGGGGAAGTCCTAGAATTATTTGTGGAGTGGGAGAAATATTTGGAGAAAAGCACGAAAAGGAAGATCAAGGTCCTCCGATCAGATAACGGAGGTGAGTAGAATTCTGATCCGTTCCTAAAGCTATGTCGAGATGAAGACATAGACAGGCACTTCACAGTAAGGAAAACACCACAACAAAATGGGGTAGCAGAAAAGATGAACATGACTTTGTTAGAGAAGGTCCAATGTATGTTAGCCAATGCCAGATTATCAAAGAACTTTTGGGCTGAGGCTTTGGCATATGCTTGTTATCTCGTCAACAGGTTTCCTTCATCTGCGATAGGAGGTAAAACACCTCTGAAGGTTTGGTCAGAGAAACTGCTTATGACTATGATTCGCTAAGGGTATTTGGGTGTCCGACCTACTACCATGTTAAGGAAGACAACTTAGACCCAAGAGTGAAGAAAGGAGTGTTCGTAGGATTCAAGAGAGGAGTAAAGGGCTACAAAATTTGAGATCCTAAGGACAAGAAGTTTATCCTCAGCAGAGATGTCACATTCGATGAGGCTTCAATACTGAAACCTATAATCTCTCAGCAGGTGGAGGTTGAGAAGACCAAAGAGGTATCACAACAGGTAGAGAGTGATGCTACTTCACCATCTCTAGAAAGATCAGTATCATTAGAGATCATACCCACAGTGATACAGGTAGTGATCATGTAGTCGATCAGGATGCTGATGATGATGTGGATCAAGGACAGGCTATGGGTAACATTCATGAATCCATTGCAGTTGGGAGAACCAGGAGAAATTCACGTAAGTATAACTGGCTCACTACAAATATGATTGTGGTCTATGCTCTCCTAGTCGTTGAAAAGGCGATCCCATCTACATATAGGAAAGCTAAAATCAGTTCAGAATCCAAGATTTGGAAGGATGCCATAGTTGAAGTGATGAGTTCTCTACATAAGAACGACACTTAGGAACTGATAGAGTTGCCCAAGGGAAAGAAGGCAATTGGCTATAAGTGAGTGTATGCAAAGTAACAGGGATCACTCAAGCAATATATTGTACGCCATAAAGTCAGATTGGCAATTAAAGGTTACGCATAACGAGAAGACATTGACTACAATGAGGTATTCTCGCATGTTGTAAAGCACTCATCGATTCGGATTTTGCTGGCGCTGGTGGCATAGTATGAGTCGGACCTTGACTAGATCGATGTGAAGACCATCTTTCTCCATGGCGATCTTGAGAAGGAGATTTATATGTCTCAACCAATGGGGTTCAAAAATGCGAGAAAGGAGAATATGATATGCGAGCTGAAGAAATCGCTGTATGAATTGAAGCAATCTCCTAGGCAGTGGTTGTAGGCTGTCTAAAAAAAAATCACCAAGACAAGCCACCAAAACGCAGAGATCCAAGACCCAGACGCAAGGCTAAATGTGACAATCAAGACGCGAAAGTCCAAACCCGCGTCTCAGCATTAAGGCACGCGGGCCCGACACCCGCATCTCAGCCTCAAGACGCGAGAGTCCGAACCCGCGTCTCAGAACCAAGACGCGTAGGGTCCAAACCCGCGTCTCAACCTCAAGGCGCTAGGGTCCAAACCCGCGTCTCAACCTCAAGGCGCTAGGGTCCAGACCCGCGTCTCGGTTACAACCACCCCGATTATGGTGCCGTTCACCGCCCATGTAGCGGGAAAGTTGGCCCTCATCGTGGAACACTTTTAGGGGGCACGATCACCCCCTAAACCTCTATAAATAGCCCCGTCACTATGAAGAGAGAGAACTTTTTGGGGAGGGGGGCGATCAGCATCAAGGTCAAACTTCTGGCAATCGGCAACAAGAGGGCGACACAGAGAGAAAAGAAGCAGATCAACTCTTCAGTAAGTTCGCTGCGTACGAGCTAGCTTTCACCTACCTTCTCTTCGAGAGTTTTGGTAGATAGAGCTGAGTTACTCTTTCTACCGGCCAAAGAGGAGATCCCAGAAGGACGGTCATCTGGTCAACGGAGAACAAGATTCACTCTCCACCGCCACACGAAGAACCCAGCATTAAACAAAGGGGGAATTCAAGATTCAATATTCTCCCTCCCTTGTAACCGGAAGATTAGTCTGTTGTAATTTTTCATCTGATTCAAGGGAATTTTACACCTCCTTCTTTTCCGTGTCATACAAGAGATGGCGACTCCGCTGGGGAATACTTTCGTCACTGACGAACAGATCGTGGCGCAGGATGACGTCCTCCGTAAGGGGAAGATGGTCGAATCACTCGTCATCGAGTTCGACCAGGCGAAATATGAAGAGTTTCTCTCTTCTGGCTCCAAGAGCCCAAAGATCCGCGTCTGTCGCAGGGTCTCGACGGGGAATGGCCCCGAAGCCCGACCTGAAGCTCTCTTGGGTGCCGCTGCTGCTGCCCACCGTGCCCAGCAAAGTTCACGCGTCAACGCCTCTCAGAAGGCCCGCGTGATCCCAAGCACAGTTGCTGTTGCGACCAACTCCGGCGCACAGAAAACCCGCGTCAACGTCTCTCAGGAGACCCGCGTGGTTAAACTCCCTGATGTTCAACATCAGGATGTTGTTGGTTTCTCTCCACCTCCTCGACGCAACCGGAATGCTGAGCGTCGACAGAGGAGACGTGCGCGTCAACTGCAAGTTGGAACCGTTGGTTGTCCAACTGAGGCTAGACGCGACGTACAATCTCGCGCCTTACCCGCGCCACGTCCAGTACGTGAAATCCGCGTTTGGCGCCCCAAACGCGCGACTCCTCAAGTTGAGTCCTCTGAAGACCAACTTACTAAGCGTCGAGACGAAGCTTCTACGTCTCGTCCAACGCAAGAAGCACGCGCCCAGAGGCGTGGGGCCCTGCAGCCCACTCTCTCTCACGCGTCTCAGCCCGGACGCACCAGGCAGCAACGCGATACTCGCGTCTCATCTCAACAGAGACGCCAAACGCGCGTTCCGCAGTCGCGACGCGGAAACCGCGTCCCTGAAGTCTGCGTCCATTCTGCACAGCACATGGATGCCTCCCGTCTTTGACGCTGTGAGGCTAGTCTCTTTGATCCCTCTTCTATGGATTTGAGGGATTATCTAACAAAGAAAAGAAGTGCCCACCAGGTCACTTCATCTTGCTGCTGCCAACGGCTCATCTCCATGCTTGCGGAGTGCCGTTGCGGGTCGAGTGTGCACCAGCAGTCTTTAGTTAGACAGCTGACCTCGATTCCCCCGTCAGCCATAAGAAGGCGCTCCCATAGAAGGAGAGTTTTCTCTGACATTGAATACCCGGAGCTTACTGCGAACATGACAAGCAGGAGCAAGGGGAAACAACTTGCAGTCAGCTCAGGCGAGTCCGAGTCTGACTCTGAACCGGAAGGGGTGTATCAACACACTCGCACCCAGACGGGGGCCATTCCCCCAATTGACTATAATGCCTTAGCCCACGACGTTAGAGTGAATGAGTCTCATTCCGCCGTAGCAGAATCAAGGGCTTCGAACTCTTCCGTCGAGAAGGAGACCTCTGCCTACATGACAGGCACTCCTGAGGAGACGGCAAGACGTATAGAGCAGGTCCAGAAAGCATAAATGGACATGATTATTTCTCAGCAGGCGTCGATTGACTCCCTCAAGCAGGCGATTGCACAATTGCTTGAAGACAGGAGGAAATCTCCTCCTAGGAGGTTAAAGGGAAAAGGGAGAAAGGGAGAGAACTCATCTTCCGAACCTTCTGAGGAAACGCGGCGATCTACGTCCGGCTCGTCCAAGTCCTCGTCACAAGCGAAGGGCGACCGAGACCCAGGGAAGGCTCATGCTAAAAGGATGAGTCAATTGGAGGAACGCCTCAATGCCCTTGCCAGTCGCAAAGACCTCCAAGAAGCTGGAGTGGTCCGGCCTTATCCAGCTGAGTGGGATCTAGTCCCGTACCCTCCTAAGTTCAAGGCTCCAACCCTCCAAGCCTTCGATGGGAAGGGGTCCCCTAATCAGCACATCTACTACTTCAAATCCCAAACCGGGATGTAGTAGATAATGACGCCATCCTGGCGCGACTATTCATCGGCACCCTGAAAGGGTTGGCCTTTGAGTGGTTCATGAAACTCCCGGAAGGTTCTATCAAGAACTGGGGCGACTTGGAGAAGCTGTTCCTAACACGCTTCTTTGAAGATGATTCCGAGGTCACAATGCCCACCCTGTTAGCTACGAGACAGCGAAAGGGAGAGTCCGTCAAATCTTTCGTGGAAAGATTTCGGAACGTGGCACTCCGGTGTCCAAGCGGTATGACCCAGGCCACCCTGGTGGAAACATGCCGCCACAACCTCCAAACCTCACTCCTTGCTCAAATAGGAGTTGCTGAAAGCCGCACCTGGAAACAATTAGTCCAACAAGGTGAACAGGCTGAGGAGATTGTTGCCCGCGTCAGGGCAGAAGAAGGCAAGCCTAGGCCAGAAAGGTCAACTAGGCGAGCGCCAGACACCTCCCTCCAGACGAAGCGGAAGGATAATTTGGCGACGGAGACCAAATCTCCCACCAAACCTCAACCAGCCAAGGCGAGTGGCTCTTCAAGCCAACCCCGCGCCAACAAGCAGTATTCCTTCAAGGAGGAACATGTCGATTCGCTCTTCAAGCTACTCAACAAGAGCAACCGACTGAAGCTCCCTGAAATTAGGCGCCCGGAGGAAGTCGGCAAGACCGACAATCCCAACTACTGCATGTACCACAGGATGTTGGGACATCCTACCAAAAGCTGCTACGTCTTCAAGGACATCCTTCAGGCTCTGATTGACGCGGAGGTGCTAAAGCTCCGACCAGAGCAGAAGAAGGTCACGACTAATGTGACGTCGGTTCTCCAGTTCGGGAGACAACCTCCAACGCCTGCGGGGGTAACTCCTATTCCAAGGGGAGAATTAAGAGTGGTCAACACAGACCCTCACCAGCAGCAGGAGAAGGGCTTGGTACCCGTCCCTACGCCTCAAGGGGAAATTATGTGGGTCCACCCTGACCTAGTGGACAGCCAGCAGTGGACTACTGTAACCAACAGGAAGTCCAAAGGCAAGGCAAAAGCTTCGTCCTGCCATGTGGTATGTGCTTCCTCCCGAGAAGCAGAGGATGATGTTCCCTCATTGACTGATTCAGAAGAGGAAACAATAGTCTTGGCCGCAGAGCCCAACCAACCAATGACGGGGACTCGTTCAGGACAGCCCTACTTGAAGCAGTACGGCGAAATGGCGGCAAACCCTCCACAACCGGCTGCAGAGCCAACTAGGCCCTCCACGAAGCCACCAGTGGAGAAACAAATAGAGACTCGATTCTCTCGAGCCCTTCAAAAGGGTATAGCGGAAGGATCCACAACGCCTTACCGCTTTGATGTCTTGGCTCAATTGGCCAACGTCCCGGCGCGGATCACCCTGTATGAGCTTCTAAGACTATCAAAGTCGACCAGGGAGGCTCTACAAGAAGCGCTGGCAAACGCTGAGGTCTTTATGACCCAGGTGCCAAAGAAGGAAGATGTAGAGAATTGTCTCCACACCTCCCAGAATGCTCCCTGCATTACCTTCACGGCAGATGATATGCAGGTTAAAGGGAAGCATGATCGGCCCCTGTACTTCACAGGTTATATCGGATCATCTGAAGTGAACCGCATTCAGGTAGATCCAGGGTCCGCACTGAGCATCATGCCCCGCCGAGTCATGCAACACCTCAGCATCCCTACTCACCGTCTGAGCCCTACACAGACAACCATCTACGGGTTCAATGCCAATGGCACCCGTCCGATGGGGAAGATCAAGCTCAAGTGCCAGATTGGGAGCCTCAAGTCGGAGGTGACGTGCTACGTCATCGATGCCGACACTTCCTACAATCTGCTGCTGGGACGACCATGGATTCACCGCAACTCCATCGTTCCCTCCACTCTTCACCAAGTCATGAAATACATTGACGCGAGTGGGAAGGTGCAAACGTTGGTTGCCGAAAGGTATCCGTTTAAGGGGGTCGAAAATTATTTCACGGACTCCCTCCTATATCAGGATCCGGTGGATGAAACCCCGCAACTGGAAGTGCCAGACTCTGGTAATGAGGCTGACACTGAGCCCGAGCAAGAAGAGTGCCTGTGGAAGTTGGAACCACTTGTAAAGAGCACGAATAAGCTCGATGTTGATAATACCACCGACGATGCAGGCGGCTGGTATATTAATGAGAATTTAGACTTTGAGTATTTTTCTGCGTGTGCATCCGATTCAATACCGTCGGATACTAGTACCGACATAGACGATGACATCTGGTCGGCAATGGATGCTTTGACATCATTGCATGTACCAGTAAAATCATCTTTCGGGACATACCAGGATAATGGAGATGCGCAGGAATCTATATTCATGGTCCCGACAAGACGAAAAGGCCAAAAACCAATTCTTTTTGGGCGAATCTCGTCTGAACTAACTCCCCGCGAAGAATCGGAAAGCGAGGAGGAATCCCCTCAGCTCGACCATTATGAATCGAAAGCGCTCAGAATGATGAAACAAATGGGGTACGATCTAACCAACAAGCCCGGGTTGAACTTTGGCAAAGGAAGGAGAACCCTGCTTCGATCGTTTGTGCCGAAAGGGAAGGCCCCTGATTATTATCATCGGACGCGCAGGGGGTTGGGCTATGTATCAACTCCAATCCCATCAGCCTCCGGTTCTCAAGAATCGTCGAACAACGATCACTCTTCAGACACATCATCTTGGGGGTCAGATGTCAGTGTCGGCAACATCTTCAAGAAACTTTCAGTGAACATGGTTTCGACAAGCCGCCTGGAAGATGGAAATGAAGAAATGATCCAATCTGATACAGATCCATGGATCAAACATTTAAAAGCTCTTTGGGATACCCGCTTTGAACAGCGTGAGCCACCCACAGAAGACAAGGTTGTTCAGATCAATCTAGGAGATGAGGCTAACCCTAAGCCCATCTTCATAAGTGACGGCCTGTCACCATCGGAGAAGAAGGATTTAATATCTCTTGTACAAGAGTATATAGACGTCTTCGCCTGAAATTATGAGGACATGCCAGGACTTGATCCTCAAGTGGCCATGCACCGCCTCAACATCAATCCGGACGTAAAGCCTGTCAAACAACAGCAGCGACGGTTTCGCCCAGAAATAATGGAGGCAATTCAATCAGAAGTCAGAAAACTTATTGATTCTGGCTTCATCAGGGAAGAACAGCATCCCGATTGGGTAGCCAACATCGTCCCCGTCTCCAAAAAGAACGGGAAAATCCGGATCTGCATCGACTTCCGTGATCTAAACGAGGCCTGCCCCAAGGACGAATTCCCATTGCCGATCACAGATGTCATGATTGACAATACTTGTGGATTCGAACGAATGTCCTTCATGGACGGATTCTCAGGATACAATCAAATCAAAATGTATCCTGACGACGAAAAGCACACCTCATTCAGGACTCCTCTAGGGGTATATTGCTATACTGTCATGCCTTTTGGACTGAAGAATGCGGGGGCAACCTACCAAAGGGCCATGAATGCCATTTTCCATCAGCAAATACGCAAAACGGTGGAATGTTATGTCGATGACATTGCGGGGAAAAGTCGTATTAAAGGAGATCACATAGCTGATCTGAAGGTGGTCTTCGACATCATGCGGGCTCATCAATTGAAGATGAACCCCGCCAAGTCCTTCCTGGGGGTAGCCAGTGGCAAATTCCTAGGATTTGTTGTGACTTCCACAGGAATCCATTTGGATCCGGAGAAAGTCCACGCTATCCAAGAGATGCAACCCCCGAGAAACCTCAAGGAACTTAGGGGTTTACAGGGTCGATTGGCGTACATCCGCAGGTTCATCTCAAACCTCTCCGGAAGATGCCAACCCTTCGCTAAGCTGATGAAGAAGGGTGTCTCATTCATTTGAGATGACGCTTGCCAACAAGCGTTCGAGGAAATCAAGCAATACCTCACCCAACCACCAGTCCTTGCAGCCCCGGTGTCCGGAAAGCCTTTCCTGGTGTACGTTCGGGCAATGGACCATTCTTTGGGAGCTCTACTAGCTCAGAATGATGAAGAAGGACGAGAACAGGCAATCTACTATCTGAGTAGAACAATGATCGGAGCCGAACATCGGTACAACCCGATCGAGAAGGAATGTTTGGCACTAGTGTTCGCCATTCAGAAAATGCGACACTATCTGGTAGGCCAGACTATAAATGTCATATCAAAAGTCAACCCTCTGAGGTTACTTATGACTAAACCTTCATCGCTAAATGGCCGACTGGCAAATGGGCCATATTGCTATCACAATATGAATGCACTTTCTGCCGCAGAAAGCCATTAAGGGACAAGCGGTCGCAGACTTCCTAGCTGAACACCCAGATCCGAGGGCAGCCAAAGTCTACGAGGATCTCCCAGACGAAGTGGCCGAAGTCTACCTGACTCAGACATCGTTCGAAAGTCAAGTGTGGCAACTTTTCTTCGACGGTGCATCAAGGACAAGCCCCAAGGGACACGTAGTGGCGGGGGTAGGAGTAGTACTTGTCTCCCCACAAAATTATGTGATCCCCCGAGCTGTCTCGCTAACGGAGCCTTGTTCCAACAATTGGCGGAGTACAATGCTCTATTGATCGGGATGCGGCTCGCCGATGAGATTGGCGTTAAAAATCTCGAGGCATACGGTGACTCTAAACTCATCGTCAGCCAAGTTCGCGGGGAGTACGAAGTCAGACATGAAGACTTGGTACCCTATTACAATGCAACTATCCGCATGGCCGAGGGATTTACAAGCTTCTACATCGACCATGTACCGCGCAGGCAAAATGCACACGCAGATGCACTCGCATCCCTGGCTGCCTCCTTAGCTCTTTCAGCTGGAGCAATGGAGAAGATATTCGTCTACAGCCACGACCTGTATTGCCCGAGAAATGCTCTCGAGGATTATCAGGAGTCAACGGGAGGTCTTCACCGCGAAGAAGCACTTGAAGCGTCAACCGGTCCAGAGCTTAAAGACTGTCGATTCCCCTACATCGACTATGTCTTGTACGGCATCCTGCCTGAGGACGCCAAAGAAGCGGCTGCCATTCGAAGGAAAGCCCCTAAGTTTTACTATAATGCGATTACACGAACATTGTATCGTCGGTCGCATGACGGGATCTTACTCAGGTGCCTCTCACCAAAAGAGGCCCGGGAGGTATTGAAAGAGGCCCACGACGGTACGTGCGGAGCCCATCAACCTGGCCCAAAACTGGCACATCGACTCCAAAGATTGGGTTACTATTGGCCCAAGATGGTTGCCGACGCCGTCGCCTATGCCAAAAGATGTCACGCTTGCCAAATACATGGAGATTTTATCCATCAAGCACCAGGGTACCTCCGCTCTACGACCTTTACATGGCCATTTGAGATGTGGGGGATGGATGTGGTTGGTCCTATCAGCCCACCATCATCAAAGGGACATCGGTTCATTCTAGCAATAACTGATTACTTTTCCAAATGGGCCGAAGCCATTCCTTTGAAGGAGGTGAAATCGTCGAACGTGATCAAGTTCGTGAAACATCACGTTATTTACCGTTTCGGTGTACCTCGGCGGATTGTCCATGACAATGGACCCCAGTTCATCAGCCAGGCATTCCAGAGATTCTGCGCTAAGTTCAGAATCCAGAGTGTGTCTTCAACGGCATACTATCCTGCCGCTAATGGCCTCGCAGAAGCTTTCAACAAGACCATTGGCAAGCTTCTCAAAAAGTTCGTCTCGAAGAGTCAACGCGACTGGGACGACAAGCTAGGTGAATGCTTATGGGCCTATCGCACAACAGTACGAACCCCGACAAAGGCCACGCCGTTTTCCTTGGTATACGGATGTGAAGCCGTGCTTCCCCTAGAAATCCAAATTCCATCTCTACGCGTCACCTTGACAGCGGAGATGACGACAGAGGAGAAGCATCGACAGCGACTCCAGGAACTGGAGGCCTTAGACGACAAGCGTCTGCAAGCCCAACAGCAAATCGAGCTTTACCAAGCTCGAATCACCAGAGCCTTCAACAAGAAAGTTAAAGTACGAACTTTCAAGAAAGGCGACCTTGTCTTAGCCGTCAGAAGACCCATGGTGATGACGCACAAGACGAAAGGAAAATTCCAACCCAAATGGGAAGGACCATGTGTGGTAGAGTCAGTCTACTCAAATGGGTCGTATCGCCTCATAACTTCAAATGGCGATACACTTATGATGCCAATCAATGGCAGATTCCTGAAGAAATACTATCCTTAGATGGTATTCTTTCGCTGATCAAGTTAAAAATACACCTCTGATCAAAACAAGAAGGGCTGCTTCATTAATATCCGACGCCTCCGACGGCTAAGGATAGAGGAAAATGTTGGCCTTTAAGCCCAACATAAGTCTTCGACAACTCATCATGCTGAGGGGAATAGCATGGCTAGCCCAACTCAAACGGTAGTTGGTAAAGGCACCTCAAACCCGTTGACAGCTGAGGATTTGCTAAAATCCTAAGGGACACGTTCCCGGTTGATCCGACGCCTCCGACGGCTAAGGATAGAGGAAAATGTTGGCCTTTAAGCCCAACATAAGTCTTCGACAACTTATCATGCTGAGGGGAATAGCATGGCTAGCCCAACTCAAACGGTAGTTGGTAAAGGCACCTCAAATCCGTTGATAGCCGAGGGTTTGCTAAAAATCCTAAGTGGACTTGGCTCCACCCCTTCCTCCAAAATCCCCTACCAATTCTCATCCACAGAATGGTAGGTCTACAAAATACAACCATTACTAAGTCAACACTATACCTCTGGTAATGGAAACTTTTCAATATTCCTTATCGAGTACAAATTTTGCTTGTCAACTCTACACGAAGTACTAAATTTTCAATTTTGCCAAGTTAACACTACACCTCTGGCACTTCAAATCTCACTTGTCAATTCTCACCAATAGAATGACAGGTCCTCAAAATTGCTCTTATCATGAGGCAATTTTTGTCAAGTTAACATCACGCCTCTGACAAATTGCTGTTAAAGTTCAACACCACACCTCTAAACAGTAATCAAGTTTCTGCAAGGTTTAATATTACACCTCTGACAGTCACTCTTCTTCAGACTTCCATATCGAAGCCGAAATGGATAATGCTAAGTTAACACACACCTCTAGCATCCAAGTGGATAATGCTAAGTTAACACCACACCTCTAGCATCCAAGTCATTGCTAAGTTCAACAATACACCTATAGCCATGACTTTCCCTCGGACTTCCTTATCCAAGCCGAGATGACCAATGCTAAGTTCAACATTACACCTCTAGCATTCCCTCATTGTCAAGTTAAACATTACACCTATGACAGTGACACTTCTGAGTTAAGTTAATATCACACCTCTGACTCACATCCTTGTCAAGTTAACATTACACTTCTGATAAGACTACTTTCAACCCGTTAAGTTAATATCACACCTCTGACGGTAACAAACTTTCCTAGATTCCCCACGAGTCTAGTCCCACTTGTTATTCTCTTCAGCAGAATAACAAGTCTACCTAAAAACATTGTTAGGTTAATACTACACCATCAACAGTGTTTCCCTCAAATCCCCAGTTGAGCCCAATCAAGTTAATCCCAAACACTTGATAAAAGTTCACCCTCCCTGGGGGTACCAATTCTACTTGTCGCTTTCTCTTATAAGTGGCAGGTCCACTAAAAATTATTTCATCTTTGTCAAGTTAATATTACACCTCTGACAGTACTTTGAGAGTTCCTGAAATAGGATCTTTCCCTCCAAAGTTTGACTTGTTGAGATTATCATCATAATTTTGACAAAGTCAGACAAGGAAAGGGCAAAAAGAAAAGTGTCGCTTTTATTTATTTCCAAACATATGAAAGTGATACAAAACGCTCTCTTATACAATAAGATGGAGTGTTACAGTAAAAACGCTCTCTTATACAATAAGATTAAGTGTTACAATTAAGGAGTACAAAGAAGTCCCTCTCTCTCTCTTAGAGGTTACACTCACTCCTTATAAGCCGCGTCTGATTCCAAGTGCGCGATGTTTTGTGGCTACAATAGAAGCTGGTTATACCACGATGCATGATGTAAACATCGAAAGCGCTCTAGCTGACTAAGCTAAGAGCAATGGTGTTCTTGAGGTCTGGTGGCAACAGAAAGTCCTGCAACCCTTCGTTCAGGAGCGTCCCTTTCCCTAGCAGGCCATCCAACAGACATAGACTGTCCTTGATGTGACTTCTGGAGTGGGAGAGGAAGAGGATCTTGTCCGCCACCACAACCGCCGGAGCCCTCATCGCCGTCATGCATAGCCTGACCATCTCTTGCCAGCAGGCATGAATGGCGAAGCAGATCTGAAGAGACCTTGGCGAGGGTTGGGTCCTCGTCAGAGATGTAATATACTCTCTTATAGGTGACGAGGACCATAATATACTCTCTTATAGGTGAACATCGAACAAGTTCGCCGGCCAAAGCATCCTTCCAGGGGCCCAGCAAACCAGCAAGCCTACCTGCAAGAAATGAAACAAAGGAATCAGAACAATCTGCAACTTAGTATGCTTCAACAGAGAAAAACTAAGTCGCAAATGCGGACTGCAGACGCGGGAATGATCCACGCAGTCAGCCAAGCAGACGCGGGAATGACCCACGCAATGAGCCAAACTGCTGCGTCAGCAGAGACAAACGCGAATCAAAACGCGGCCTCGTTCTGCGCCCAAGTCGAAAGCACAAACGCCGAAAAGGCACAGACGCCGAAAGTTGCCATCTCCTTATTGAGTGAACAAGAGTTGCAAGGCTCGGGTCTGAAACCTTTTTGGAATTCGTTCAAAGCAGTGGCTATAAAACGCGCCAAGACAGTGGCTTAGAAACGCAAGCTTTGTGAACGAAGCCAGCGCCAAGTGCCAAAGACCCCTGCACTCGCGTCCAGAGAAGTTTAATTCTGTGGCGCAAATTCCAGAAGGAATGCACCAACACAGACTTCGTGAGGGGGTCCAGATAATGATGATGCCAAGGTACAGGCCGTGGTAGATTAAAATATCATGGCTAATCGGGACGGCGTACCAACAAAGGCTTCTACCAAGAGTCGGGCTCTCCGCGTCCAGACGCGGACGTGTAAGATGATCAGAGAGACACTCTGCCCCGAAGAGACCAAACAGGAGCATACAAGCCCTGGGTCATCTTCATCCACAGAGCCATCCTCATCCATGGAGACAACACTCTGAAGAAGATGAAGGTTCTCAGAGCGCTCGCTCTCAAAAAGAAAACAGTCCAAAGATTGGATTGAAGGGAGAGGGTGCGCCCTATTTATAGGCAGCCCCCGATGACTGCAATTAATGATCTCTTAATCTGAACCGCCGGCCTTAATGACCGCACGATTGTCAAGATCCACTAAGGGACTGACGCGTGTAACGCCGCTTCGAAAACCGTCGCAGGCGCCAATCTCCAACCACCCGCATCGGTTCCTCATTAAAGGGAATTGATGCTCAAGACTAATAAGAAGCCGACGCGTGGATAACCGCTTCGGGAAACAACGAAAAATCTGCATTCCCGATCATCAATAGAGATTTGAAGATCACATCAAATCTTTATGACAGGCTGTATGTAACGCCTGGGAGGTTACACCAAGACGCAGACTGAAGAAAACCGTATCCAAAATTCGCGTCCCCTCCCCAGATTGGATGACGATCACCCGCGTCCTAGAGGAATGTCCGCGTAATGCAAAGTCGCGTCCCTTCAGCAAACGGCGTCCTTTTTAAAGGAGAACACTTAGTCCATTCTGGGATTGATGGAAAATGCACAAGGCTGCGTCCCTCGCGTCTGTTCGATCTGCGTCTTTCCCAGCGAAGCAGATTCGCGTCCCTCCCTACAGACGGATGCCGCGTCTTCTGAACTCATGGCCGCGTCTCCTTATGAATTGACGCTGCGTCTCATCAAAAGAACTTGGTTCTGCCCAAGTTCTTCTGAACTCATGGCCGCGTCTCCTTATGGATTGACGCTGCGTCTCATCAAAAGAACTTGGTTCTGCCCAAGTTCTTCTGAACTCATGGCCGCGTCTCCTTATGGATTGACGCTGCGTCTCATCAAAAGAACTTGGTTCTGCCCAAGTTCTTCTGAACTGATACCCGCGTCTCCCTATGGACAGAAGCCGCGAGTCGATGCTGCGTTTCATTGAAAGATCTTAGTCTTACCTAAGTTCAGTATTCACAGCCAGTGATCAAGAAGTTGGATTCATCCACAACTAAGCAAAGAAGATGGAACAAAAAGTGTCCTTTTTATATCAAAAGTGGATACAAACACTCTGATAAATAGAGTGCCCTTTTCTTTTCAAAAAAAAAGAGAGAAAAGGAGGCTAAATGTCCTGGTTCGCCAAGGAACGGATTTGCTCCCTGAGATGATGCATCTTGATCTGACGTGCCTTCTCAGCCTCCATCATGGCCTGGACCCGCAGCTCCTCTTCAGATAGGAAGGGTTTTGCAGCCAGCTGCGCTCGCAGAAATTCCACCCTGGAAGAATGTAGAGACAGACTCTCTTCAGCTCGCGCCTTAGCCGCCTGTTGCTCCGCAAGCTCCTCTTTGATGGTGACAAGCTTCTTCTCATTGATCGCAAGCACAGCTTCTGCCTTGGCAATGGTGTCCCGAGCCTTGGCAATGGTGTCCCGAGCACTGATGATGACATGCTCCGTGCTCTGCATGACAATCTCGGATTCTCTTGAATCGTCAGTTAGTTTCTGACATTCAGCCTGGGAATATTCGAGGCTGCGGATCTCTGCATCTATTCGTGCCTCTGCCTCCTGTCGCTCTTGTTCTTGAGCAGCTAAGAGCCGGGTTAGGGTGGCCTGGGCCTCACCAGAAGAGCTGGCATTTTCCAAAGACTTCAGCTCGTGCAGGTCGTCTCCCAGTTGCTCCACCACCCGCAAACACGCTTGGGCAAGTGAGGGGCCTCCGGTTAATTCGACGTTCTCGGCCAGATTTCTGAGAAGCGTCTGGGCAAAATTGAAGGAGCTGCTTCCACGTAAGATGAGATCAATACATGATCCCATCGAAGCAAAGAATTGTTGCACCATCTGGCGTGCCAGTTCCCCCATATCGTCACCACCTGGGAAGCTTCCCGACCCCTTTTCTGTCACGGGATAAGGCGGATCTTCTCGCACAAGAGTTGTGCTGACCACCGATACGGCTAGAGCAGAAGTAGCTTCGGGTGCTTCCGGAGGTGTTATCTCGGCAGAAACCTCCACAGCTAATGACGGAGTAGCAAGCTCAACCTCCTCAGAAGCTTCAGCCGAGACCTGGGCTGTGTGGCCTCTTGGAAGGGTACCGACCGCTGCACTCTCTACCTGAACCCCCTTAGTTCCCTTTGCAAATTATTGCGACATTAGCCACAAAGGAGAAAAGCAAAACATTTAAAATATCAGAACTTCCTTAGCATCTGGGAGGCCCGGAGATGCCAGATCCTTGGGCAAATCTTGCGGAGTGGAAGTCTCCCTGGCTTCAATGGTAACCCCTTCATCCTGCAGAGTGGGTTCTTCCCCGACCTTAGGGGTTGCTTCCTCTTCCGGCAAAGTGGAAGCCTCCTCGGCATTAGTAGTTGCCCCTGCTGGAGTTATCTCGGCAACTAAAGCCGTAACCCTTCTGGCTGGGTCAACTCTTGTACCATCTCCTCGATCTGCGAGGAGGATGCGGCTTCGACGTTCTCAGCCAATCCTGCAACATAAAAGGGAGAATGTTAAGGTCTCTTCTTCAAAATTAAAAGGGAAAGCAGGTCAAAAGGTGAAAAGAGTACCTCCAACGGGAATAATCGCCAGCTGTGATACCGTTGACGGCTCACCCCCATATATTTCTTCCTCTGAAATATGGGAGAACTTACTCGGATCAGGAGGAGCGGGTTCATCACCATAGTCAACATCGTCTTCAAAATCGCTTTCCCCTGAGAGTGAGGAAGACGATAGCGCCTCGCGCGAAACCTCTGCAGCTGGAGCCTTGTCACCAATTACCCCAGTAGTAGGACTAGGGTCAACTGCCCGAGGACTGGAAATGAAGACACAAGGCGACCCAGGTTGTTGTGCCTCATCTCTCCCTTCACGAGCAGGTGAAGACCCGGGTTGAACCGAAACCCCCGGAATATTGACATCTCCTCCGCTCATGATGTCGATCTCAGGCTGCTCATCCTCGTCAACAGTCGTGGCTCTGTCAATGAGCTCCCCTTCCTCCACAGACCTACGGTCTTTGCTGCTCGACCTAGGGGGGCGGATTAAATGATCATCCTCTTCAGCTATATCTTCTTCCCTCAGTGGCTCAACGACAGCAGGGATGTCTTCGGGTCGAAAGACTTCGGTCGTCAAGTCTCTCCGAACCTTCTTGGGAGTGGGTTCAGCAGTTGAAGTAGAGCCCTGACGACGCTTGCTCACCGCCTGTCGAGATTTAGTTGCTTGCGGCTCTGCCCTTGTTGCTCGCGACTCCGCCTTAGTCGCTTGCGGCTCCGCCCTTGGTGGTCGTGGCTCCGTGGCTCGTGGCTTCCCTCTCGTTCTTTTCCCGGCCTCCTTCTGAGCCTTCAAGTACTGGTCAATAATTTTCGAGGGTTTACCAGACTCTGACCTTTCTTCGAGACTTGCATTGATGCTCTCAATACACGAAGACGCTGGAAAAAAGTCTGGTGTCTGGACGGCTTGGGTGTACCAAGTGCAGAAGCTGAAGCTCGTACGACACTTAGGCCTAGGGGTGAGCAGAGTTCGGTATACCGAAATAACCAACCAAAAACCGAAACTCGAACCCGAACCGAACCGAACCGCTCTAATTCGGTCGGGTTTCGGTTTTGTGTTCCAAAACTCGAATAGACCGAACCGAACCGAATTTCTCACCCTATATATTAATCTACTCAAATTCAATTTAGTGAATCATATAGTTCATAATAAAAACTGGTGGAAGCTTATCTTATTAGTTTTAGTAATACCATCTTTTTTATGTTGAATATGTGAAAGCAATATTAAGTACACCATCACAATTGAGAATAATATTTATATTAATATAGTTCTTTTTTTCATTCTTATCATTAAAAGTTAGTAATAATTATATGAGTTTTGATATAAGAGCTCAAATACGGTGTAAAAGTTTTAGAATATGAAATTTTCAATTCACATTAAGCTTAGAATCTTTTTCTTATTTCTAATTTGGGTAATAGATATTTGAGATTATAATATTAAAGGATGATAACATAATGGTGATTAAAAAATGTAAGAATTGATGACAATATATTGACCTAACCGAAAAAACCGAAAAACCGAACCGAACTGAGTTGATTCGGTTCGGTTCGGTTACTAAGCCTAATCGGTTTGGTTCGGTTTTGCAAAAATTAGCAAAAACCGAACCGAACCGACCGATGCTCACCCCTACTTAGGCCCCTCGAAAGGTAGACGGAAAGTTGCTCCCGTCCCTCCAGCCACACTGTAGTACCAGGCCCGAGCACCCTCGAACATGTTCCCTTCGAAGGCGAGTCTAGCATTGGGGTTCCCGACATAGAGCTGATCATAGCCGAACTGTCGAGCGAAGCGATTCGACATGTATGGCTCAATGGTGCATGACGTCCCTTGCCGGAAAAGCACATATCCGGGCCGAATATTGAGCAACCACCAGAAGGCTCCCGCGGATAACCTCGTGAAATCATCTGGGCCCGCAGAATCAATAAGTAGATCCCCGAAAGAAGCACCAGGGATCTGGGGGAGGCAACGATTGAGCTGGTAGTTCGCAGGGTCCGAAAGGCACTTCCAGACGTAATATATATAAGAATCACGCCAGCTCGAACCCTCCAACCGCTGCACAAAAGGGATAGAACTCTCCCTCCAACGCACCGCCGTCATCAAGGAAGGGCAATGCATCACGTACCAAGCCATGAGGTATGTGTAAGGCAGCTCGACCCGAGGGTTGGGACGCTTCACCGTCGAATTCCCCTCTGAGTCAACATACGGCTTTCCCTCGGAGTCTGCAGTCCTCGGTGGCTCGCAGAAATTCTTAGCTAGCGCCCGCAGCCCTCTCTGAATACCAGCCGCCACGGCCGGGAGAAGGGCTATAGGGTTGCCATGAGCCAGGAGCACCGCCGGTACACCACGTCAGCAACAATAACTTCATGTGGCAGCGTGGGCACCACACAACGCTTCAGCCACAGCATTAGAAAGCCCGCCAACAGCGCCCGATCGGAGATAGGGGTCCGGGCTTGATGGTGAAAGCTTTCAAAAATCAAGTCAGGGTCGAAACCGTCCTCGTTCGACTCCGTGGTGTAAAAACTGTCAGGAGCCTGGTCGATCCTGTCTTCAATCTCCCTATCGGAGCTGGGAGCCAATCGGGTTATCAGATGGTCTTTGGTGTTGACGTTGTTGAACAAGTAACTGGCCCAAGACAGTTGCTTGACTCCCTGCGACCGCCATTTGGTTATTTGGCCGCAAATGTGGAAGTGACATAGCACTTCCAGTAGGTCTCATATATTAGGGGAAACTCCTCCTTCAAATGGTAAAGCTCCACAGTGGTCGGGACATATTCCTCATAGGGAATGTCCCCTGTTGCCAATCCCGAGACTTCATGCAGCTCGTGCAAAGCGAGGCCCATCTCCCCGACCGAGTGAAGAACGTCCCCGTCAAAGAATTATAACGCTCTAGAACCCCGAAGAAGTTCTGAGAGCTTTGAGGGATCCCCCACTGCACGGCTCTGACTGCTGAGTACAGTCCCACACGCTTTAGCAGATCCCCGAACTCGGTAAGGACAAAGCCGACCATTCTGCCCCACCAATAATTCTCTGTGGAACGGACCCACCCGGGCGCACGGAACCCAACCGGATAGTCACCCTCCGCTTCCATGAATGCGTTGAGGAAGGTAGTGCCAAGTTGTGGTATCTCCCCAGCCGGAACCTCAGACTTGCGCGACCCAGGGAAAAGGCCGATAACTGACCTGTCATGGCTATCATGACGGTATACTTTATGGGAGCCCAAATCACCAAGAGTAATCTCAGGGACATATCGAGAGAGGTCCCATTCTATCTTCTGAGGGACGGACATGTGCTGGAAATAGGACAGCGGGAACATCCTCTCCATGTTCGGAAGAAAGAATCTTCCACCCCTTATTTGACGGAGCCATTTGTAAGTTCCGTCATACACGCGATAGCCGCCATCGTGGATACGATCTCCGAAGAAGAAGGCAGGCTTCTCCAGCTTGATGCCAGCATCCGTTGTGAATACCGCATCAGTCATAAGCACCCGAAGAGTCCTCATGTCAACATTCGAGAGCCTCTCCTCACGAGCCTGCTACTTGTCAGCAGTCACAGGAACAGTCCTTTGTAACACAAAGGTCAAGTCCCGGTCAGCACCACCTACATGTCCAAAGTGGCGCGTCTTGGCAAGTGAAGTAGTGGGGTGTGGCGCTGCAAAAAGAAAAGGACACTTAGTTAGATACTCTATCAAAAGTAAGGAAAAAATGCTAAGTGTTCATAATCCAAACGCAGAAGAGACACTGGACGCAGGAATTATCAAATCCGCGTCCGGACCTGCGCATCCACGCAGAAGAGACACTGGACGCACGAATTATCAAATCCGCGTCCAGACCTGCGAATCCACGTCCAAACGCAGAGGAGATACTGGACGCAGGAATTATCAAATCCGCGTCCAAACCTGCAAGATCTGCGTTTTGCAAACCAAGACTTGCGAGACTCAAGTACTTGGACTTAGGCGCCAGATCGGAAGAACCATCGCCTGATGTTGCAGAACGCAAGGATCAAAGTCCGCGTTTAAACCCTTCACAATTAGAAATATTCTAAGTAAAGGGTCCAAAAGGCAGGACCTAATGGCACCGGGTCATTAAACCCGCGCCTCGGTTATCAACCCAAAGACTGCGTCTGGGAATCAAACACGATTTAAATTTGTGTGTTCTTAAGGTTCTTTGAACTTCCTTTAATGGCGAAATTCACGCCTAAAAGGCAGTTACCTTGGACACCTTGGAGAACAATATCCTGCGCAGAGGAGGAGCTGCCCCTCCGGGCCTCGGCGACGGTCGCCTTTGAAGAAGAAGCAGTCGGCTTGGTCTTGGGTGCCATTGCTAATTCGATCCAAGTTTAAATAGATGAACGGAAAAGGAAATTCTCTTTCTTAATTCAATCAGCGAGTGCGTTCAGAGAAGAAGAGGAATCTTCCCAACTGTGGCCTTTTATAGGCACAAGGATTCGCGAAGATACGCAGCGTATGGCCCGATGAATTCTGCGGCGAATCTCTGTTCGACGCGTGGAACAAAATCACTTTAACGCACAGAGAAGATCATGCGCCACGACTCTGCGGCGAATCTCTGTTCAACGCGTGGAACAAAATCACTTTAACGCACAGAGAAGATCATGCGCCACGACTCGGCAGTGAATCGTCGCTCGACACGTAGCACGGATCATTTAATGCGCCAGGAAATCCGCGCGCCAAAAGGCGAAATCCCGTCGGTTCCCCAGGCCAACTGGCAGAGCAATCATGACGTGGCACAGACTCGCGCCCGACGGCCATGTCTCTTCGATGGATATGCCCTATCAGCATCGCCATAAATGCGCCCAGACAATCGCGTCTATATTCAAAAGATGCGTCTTTCCGAAATTCGCGTCTTCAGCTGAACATCGCGTCTGCCTTATGAAGATCAGTCGCGTTTCCGTTGCCAAAAGGTCGCATCTCACTAAGAAGTCGCGTCTTTAAAGCAGTCTCGTCTCCGCTTTTCAAAAAGGAACCTGCGTTCGGCCTCCTGCTTCTGCAAAATCAGTTCAACAGTACACTGACGCAAGCAGACGACCAACCACTCCTGGCTTAAAGCGCACCCGTGACAGACTTAAAAGCAAACGGGGAGGTTTAGACTGTGTATCTAGACACTCAACATGATCAACTCTGGTGGCTTCAAAGAGTTCAACAGTACACTCACGAAGACCAACTCCAGAATAGATCAAACCTGGAGCATTAATAGTCTAGTCATGAAGGCAAATGCAGCTAGAATCCAAAGTATTTCGAAATCCGTCCCAGTTAACTGCGGAATATTGAAAACTTTGGAGGGGGTTCTGTAGGCTGTCTAAAAAAAAATCACCAAGACAAGCCACCAAAACGCAGAGATCCAAGACCCAGACGCAAGGCTAAATGTGACAATCAAGACGCGTAAGTCCAAACCCGCGTCTCAGCATTAAGGCACGCGGGCCCGACACCCGCATCTCAGCCTCAAGACGCGAGAGTCCGAACCCGCGTCTCAGAACCAAGACGCGTAGGGTCCAAACCCGCGTCTCAACCTCAAGGCGCTAGGGTCCAAACCCGCGTCTCAACCTCAAGGCGCTAGGGTCCAGACCCGCGTCTCGGTTACAACCACCCCGATTATGGCGCCGTTCACCGCCCATGTAGCGGGAAAGTTGGCCCTCATCGTGGAACACTTTTAGGGGGCACGATCACCCCCTAAACCTCTATAAATAGCCCCGTCACTATGAAGAGAGAGAGAACTTTTTGGGGGAGGGGGCGATCAGCATCAAGGTCAAACTTCTGGCAATCGACAACAAGAGGGCGACACAGAGAGAAAAGAAGCAGATCAACTCTTCAGTAAGTTCGCTGCGTACGAGCTAGCTTTCGCCTACCTTCTCTTCGAGAGTTTTGGTAGACAGAGCTGAGTTACTCTTTCTACCGGCCAAAGAGGAGATCCTAGAAGGACGGTCATCTGGTCAACGGAGAACAAGATTCACTCTCCACCGCCACACGAAGAACCCAGCATTAAACAAAGGGGGAATTCAAGATTCAATATTCTCCCTCCCTTGTAACCGGAAGATTAGTCTGTTGTAATTTTTCATCTGATTCAAGGGAATTTTACACCTCCTTCTTTTCCGTGTCATACAGTGGTACAAGCGTTTCGACAGCTTTATAAGAGGTAAAAAGGACACACGTAGTAATTATGACTCATGTGTGTATTACATCAAGCTACCCGAAGGAGAGTACATCTATCTACTGTTGTATGTAGATGCTATGCTCATTGCTTCTAAGAATAGATCCGTAATAAATAAATTGAAGAAAGACTTGTCTTCTGAGTTCGAGATGAAGGATCTTGGTGAAGCAAAGAAGGTGCTAGGCATGGAGATTGAGCGAGACCGAAGGAGGCAATGTTAGCTTGACACAGAGGGGGTATTTGCGGAAGGTACTTCAAAGGTTTAACATCGACGGTGATACAAAATCTGTAAGTACACCATTGGCTCCTCATTTCAAGTTAAAAGTCATTATGTCTCCTACTATTGTTGAAGAACGTGAGTATATGACTCGCGTGCCATATGCTAGCACAATTGGTATTTTAATTTATGCAATAATGTGTACAAGGCCAGATTTGTCACAAGCTGTCTCGATGATTAGCAGATACATTCATGATCCTGGTAAGGGTCATTGGGAGGCAGTAAAGTGGGTTCTATGGTACATTAAGGGTACCATAGATGTTGATTTGGTATTCGAGAAGGATTCCATTAGTAAGTAGGAATGTATCAGATATATTGACTTCCACTATGCAGGAGACCTCGACAAACACCGGTCTACAACGGAGTATGTGTTTACATTGTCTCAAGAACCGGTGAGTTGGCACTCTATTCTACAGTTTACCGTTGCATTATTTACTACAGAGGCCAAGTACATGGCCATGACAGAGGCTATGAAGGAGACAATATGGCTTCAAAGGTTACTCGATGATTTGGGAATTGATCAGGATCTGTTAAAGATCAACTGTGATAGCATGAGTGCTATCTATTTGGTGAAGAACCAGATGTATCATGCAATGACGAAGCACATTAATGTGAGGTTCAACTTTGTTCGGGAGATTCTGAAAATCACCTAGAGGGGGGGTAAATAGGTGATGGCTATACTCAATGGAAAATAATGCGGAATTAAAAATAAATTAGCAATAAACACAAACAATTAGATAGATCTTGCAATAGAGTAAGCAATATAAGTGCACGTAAAGTAAGAGAGTAGAGTTTAGAGAGATTGTGGACAGTCGCAAACACAAGAATATGTTTCGAGGTTCGAGCCACCGCTCTACGTCCCTGCCTTCAACACGATGGATTTTCACTATGAGCGATCCCACCGGATCGTCAATCAATTACAAGTTCTCACTAGAACTCTTCGGACACTCTTGTCCTCTCTCACGGTGCCGCAACACCAACTTGGAGCTCACTAGCTCGCTCGAAGCCGCAACCTCTACAACTTCTCAATCGAAGAAAACGGTGATCAACACTTGACCACAAAGGTAGCTCACAAGCACAACCCTACAACCAAGATGAGGAAATGAAACACTTGGGATTGTGTAGTGCTAAATATCAAGTAGAGAAGTAGAGGAAATGGCTCAAGCTAAAAATACTAAAGCTTTGGAAATAGTTGGCTCAAGAAAATTCTTTTTACAAAGAGGCTAAACTTTGAAAAACTTGAATCATATTCTTGAGTTGTTTCAACTCCCCCTATTTATAGGGGATGAAAATAAGGTTAGAAAATTCAATAGATCCGTTGGAGAAGACCCAACAAAAGACAAAATAGAATCTGCCCGTTAGGAGCTAACTCAGCAGAGTTTTCTGCTGCTGGTCGACCGGGCGGTCAACCGCCAACGATCGAATTTCCGACCGTTGGGAAAGCGGTCGACCGGCCGGTCGACCGTGGATCCCAAACAGAGAGTTAAAACTCTCTGTCGGTCGACCGTCCCGGTCGACCGGAATAAACAAAGAGCATTGCTCTATCTTCCGGTCGACCGGTCGGTCGACCGAAGTGCACTCGTGCACTTTTGGTGCACGTCGGGCGACCGCCCGGTCGACCGACAGAGCAGTTCAACTCTGCCAGCGGTCGACCTGCCGGTCGACCGGCTGAGGACCAAAAATAGGATTTTGTAATTCTTTTTGAATTCAAAATTTTTCTTATAAAATTTCTTTTGATATGTGGATACAAAATAGAGTTCTAGGACTTAGAGTAAGTGAAGTGTGATCATAGATCAACACCAAATGATTTAGAACTATATTTTGATAAAAATCTTTTCTAAAGACAAAAACTGGTTTTTTCAAAACTTGTTTTTCGAAACCTGATTTTCCGAAACTTGATTTTTCTGAAAGTCGGTAAGAAACCAGGTAATAGAGTTTAGTATGAAAACACTAAAGGATTATGAAATGTGTGTGTGTGTGAAAATCCCAAAAACTATTAACTTCTTTCATCTTGATTTTGACAAATATCTATAAATCCTAACTAAAATGGACAACGGTAAAGATACAAATCTTGAAACAGTCTTCTTGATATGCTTGATCCTTGAGCTCTTCTAGTGTGCTAGGCTCTGGGATCTAAATCTTCTTGGCTTCCAAATGTGTGAGTCTTGTGTTGGAGCCGAAATGCAACATAAGATTTTTCCTGAAACTTAATTAAACACTTTTGTTAATACCTAACTACATATGGTTTGTTATCATCAAAACTAAGGGCAAATGGCCTTTGGGCCAACAATCTTCCCTTTTTGATGATGACAAAACATATGGAGTTATTACAAATATTTTTGAAAGAGACTTCAAGTGAAGCTCCCCTTTAACACATGCATATATAAAAATATGATACAAAAGAGCTAAATGTACAATAAAAGCATATATAAAGAATATAACAGTTAGATTCATATGCCAACCATCTATGCATAACAAAGATACTGAATTATAAAAGAGAATGCACAAATGGTTACCTCCATCCATCCATCCAGAAATACCCCCAGCCTCCAAATCAAGTGGTAGATGGTTGGATCAACAGGGAATAAGAAATAATACACAATCAAACACATATACCATATAGAGACAATAAAGATAACTGCCATATCAGAAATAAATATGTCCATACAACATAGGAGGTTCATGCCAACCTCAAAAACCAAATACAAACACAATAACACACGAAGCATACGTCCATAAAATGAAGTACATGTCCAAATCCAAATATAGAAAATAAAACATAAAAAATACAGAAAATAAAACATAAAAGCATAAAAGCCAACTCCCATAATAACTCCATCAAATAACTCTCCCCTTTTTTGTCATCAACAAAAGGGGTCAGTCCGCCTGGAAATCAGGGTCTTCAGGAGAAGCTGGCGGCTCAGGAACAATAGGAGGAGGAACCCAGGCATCAAAAGGAGGACCGGTGGACGGAAGTGGCTATGAGCGATCACACGGAAGAGGAGCCGGCCAAGTGTGCCTGTGGTAGATGTCATGGATGTAGATCTGCATATAGCGAATGGAATCACAGATGTGGTTGAGATAATTGTCTACTCACTGCTCTAGTCGCTAAAAGTGAGCGGCCATCTCAGTGGACATCTGCTGGTTATGCTCCCGAAGCTGAGTGGTGAGAGCATGATAGGGATCAAAGGAAGCAGAAGAACTAGAAGAAAATCCTGGAGCAACAGCAGGAATGATAGGCTGCAGCTGAGGAGCAGGAGCACGCTTCCTAACACGCATCCTCTTGAGGAGAGTGCTGTTGATGTCAACTGACGGTTCGATGGACCGTTCAGTGGAAAGATCAAAACAAAGTTGTTTTAGAAGACGTGTAATAAGCATCCCAAAGGGCAAATGCCGGTTTGGGACCAGAAGATGATCAGACGTCATATAATCGATGATGAGTTTAGGAATGTTAATTCTAATGCCTTTCAGAAGGCAATAGATCAGGAGAGGAGCAGAACCCCTGGCGTGACTATACTCTCCTGATTTAGGCAAGAGGTTATAGAAAACGATTTTAGTCAAGACTTGGGCGGTGAGAGTATAATACTCACCTCCTCATTCCTAACTAAAGCGGGGTTATCATCATCGTGGAGCCAAATGGATGCGGTGTGGGCAGACTCACCGTCAGGATAAGTAAATTCATGAAGATCTACATTATAAACATCTACCCCCTCACAGGAGAGGTGTAGGAGACTAGCAAATTTTTTAAAAGAAATATTTATATCCTTGCCCATGACTCTAGACTAGATGTGATAATTATGGAAGGACTAGTTAGAGTAAAAATAATGGACTAGTTCAGGATAAACTGGTTCTTTGATTGTGACAAAATTTTCAAGTGAACTAGTACTCAAGATATTTATAAGATTAAGGTGCTCAAAATCACTAAGCACCACAGTCCTAACAGAAATGACATGTTTATTGTGAATTATAGTATATCTATGAGATGCATTTTTGGAGATAAAGGGGCTAGATGATGATTCAGGGTTTTCCCCTTCTCAGATCGGGATCGTTTGGACATGATGATGGATTACACAAGATAAAAGTACTAACTAAAGATGGATAAACAAGATTAATAAGGAAATTTTAGTTATACCTCAAAATCCAAGAGAAATCCCAAAAATCTGCAGATCTGAAGCCTGAAAACAATTTTGACAATTTTTGGAGGATGAATTTTGGATTGGGAGAAGTTTTAGTGGGTTGGATTGGGTTTAGGAGGAGGAAAATTGAAAGGGGGAAGAAGGAGAACCGGTTGAGAGAGATGAGAGTGAGTGATTTAGTTTTTAGGGCTTTATATGCAAACGGGTGGAAAACAGGTTACCCGACGCCCGGTCCACCGGCGCAAACCGACAGCAATCTCGGTTTCAATCAGTCGACCGCCCGGTCGACCGGCCTCAGGATAAATAATTTTTTTTGTATGCCAGGTTATCGCGGTCGACCGCCCGGTCGACCGGGCCTATGACAGGCTAACTCGGTCGACCGTAACAGCCCAAAACTGAAAAGAAAAAAATTTTGTTATAAATTTTAATTTTCCTTTTAAAAGGTATTGGAGACTAATATATTTTAACATATAAACATGAAAACATTGGTAAAATTATAATAGGCATGAAAAGCACATAAATTAAATTTTCATTTTCATTTTATTTTATTTTAGTATTAACAATTTTTTTAATTTTAATAATTAAGCAATAAATTTGAGATATTGAAGCCGAATACCCCTTTAAGGGTTCTGAACTTCTCCTCGACATTCCTCTAGATGAGAGTTGAGGCGCGTAATTGCTATCTCTATTTTCTTGCTTAAATATGGTAAAATAAATTTTCATATTTTACAAAAATATATGTTCTTATAGAAATACTTTAAAAAAAAAATACTTGATACATGGACAAACAAAATATGGCTAGTATAGGAATAAAAGCAAACTAAATATACAATCTCAACTATAGTCAAGAAAAAAATTAGGATATGCAAGTCTACATAATTAAAGCAAATTATCACAAAATGAACTAGCAAATCCCATGCATGTATAAGTCTAGCTAAAAATCTTAAGTGGAGAAGTTACCAAATCACGGGCAATCTCCAAAATAGGTGCCTCTTTGATAGCGATGCAAGTGACAATTTGTTCGTTAAGCTTTGATGCATCCACCACCCGGGCACCATCTCCCCCTAAGTCTTGGAGGAGGACGACGCACCTGTATCAATTAAGTTTGGCGTGTCCTTTAGTACCCAAATCTTTTTGGGTCTTATGGGGTTAGTGTTTTCTCGAACCCAAACATTTTTATTTGTCATATTTAATTTTGCATAACAAAATTTTGCCAAATGGCCTTTGCGGCCACAATGTGCACAAGTATATATTTTTTCATACATGAATGCATGCTTGTGTTGATGTGAGTGTGTATGTGTGTGTGATGCATGAGGAGTGTGTTTCCTTTGGGATTTTCCCTTAGGAAACATAGATGCAAATTTGGTCATGTCAAATGCACACTTTTTCAAAGTTGTATCTAAAAGCTCAATGCGTTTTTGAATTTCCAAAATTCATTTTTATTACAAGAAATAATTGGGCTTTTGCCCTTATAAGTAGTTTTATATTTTTCAAAATCTATTTTCATTTTCTCAAAAGATTTTGATAAATCATTTTTCTCATTTAAAACAATCTCAAATTTGTTCTTTAATAGATCATTTTCCTTTTTCAACTTTTTATTTTGAGCAAGGAAAATTTCATATCTACTTTGTAATTCTTCAAAATTTTGAACTAATTCATCCATGGTCAAATCCTCATCTTCTAAAGAGTTTTCTAGGTTTACCTCAGAAGCTTCATCACCATGTGCCATGAAGCACATGCGTGCGGTGTCGATCTCCTCTTCAGATTCTGTCTCCGAGTCATCCCACGTGGTTACCATTGCCTTCTTCTTTCGAAAGTTCTTGGAAGTTGTAGCTTGTAAAGATGGACAATCCACAATTAGATGTCCTGTCTTTTTGCAATGGAAGCACGAACCCGTTTCTTCCCTTTTCTTGTCAAGTCTTCCTTGAGGTCTTCCTCTTCGGAAGTTGCTTTGTCTACCTTTCCTGTAGAACATCTTGCCCACTTTTTTGATGAGCATGGCAAAGTCCTCATCGTAGTCTTTCGATGATTCTTCTTCAATATAGGAGGATGGAGTTGCCTTGAAAGCTATTGCTTTCTTCTTTGGTGCCTCCCTTTCTTCTCTCAACTTCATCTCCATCTTATGGGTTTTGAGATTACCGATGAAGTCGGAGAAGTCCATCTCCTCTCTATCATTGAGCTCTTTGAGTGTGGTTGCCTTGACTTCCCAAGATTTGGAAGAGCTCTAATGACCTTCCAGATTTTTTGGTCATTGTCAATTTTGTCACCTAAAGAGGATAAAGCATTAGTAATCTTGGTGAAACGAGTGAGCATTTCATCTATACTTTCATTTTTAAGCATGTAGAAATTCTCATATTGAGAACGGAGCAAGTCAATTTTGGATCTCTTGACTTGCGATGTCCCCTCATGAGTAACGATAAGAACATTCCAAACTTCATAAGCAGATTTACAATCAATCACACGAGAAAGATCATCTTCATTTAATGCTTGTGTAAGTGCATATTGAGCTCTAGCATTGGCCTCATAGTCCTTAGCGGTTGCTTCGGACCATGTACTCTCATCATCGTGAGGTTCAACAAATTCTTTAGTAATGAATTTTGCAACTCTAACTCGTAGGGAGTTTAGAAATAGGTTCATTTTGACCTTCCAAATGGGAAAGTTCAACCCATCAAATTTGGGTGGGGACTTGATGTTAGAGAAGTCAAGTGATGCCATGAAAATAGGTTTAGTGCACAAACAAATAAAAATGCAACAAATAAAAAGGATCTCCCTAAGGTGGTTAAACCAAAAGCTAGGGTTAGGCTCTGATACTAATTGAAAATCACCTAGAGGGGGTGAATAGGTGATAGCTATACTCAATGGCAAATAATGCGGAATTAAAAATAAATTAGTAATAAACACAAACAATTAGATAGATCTTGCAATAGAGTAAGCAATATAAGTGTACGTAAAGTAAGAGAGTAGAGTTTAGAGAGATTGTGGACAATCGCAAACACAAAAATATGTTTCGAGGTTTGAGCCACTGCTCTACATCCCCGCCTTCAACACGATGAAGGATTTTCATTATGAGCGATCCCACCGGATCATCATTCAATTACAAGTTCTCACTAGAACTCTTCGGACACACTTGTCCTCTCTCACGGTGCCGCAACACCAACTTGGAGCTCACTAGCTCGCTCGAGGCTGCAACCTCTACAACTTCTCAATCGAAGAAAACGGTGATCAACACTTGACCACAAAGGTAGCTCACAAGTACAACCCTACAATCAAGATGAGGAAATGAAACACTTGGGATTGTGTAGTGCTAAATATCAAGTAGAGAAGTAGAGGAAATGGCTCAAGCTAAAAATATTAAAGCTTTGAAAATAGTTGGCTCAAGAAATTTTTTTTTGCAAAGAGGCTAAACTTTGAAAAACAAGTTCTTGAGTTGTTTCATACTCCCCCTATTTATAGGGGATGAAAATAAGGTTAGAAAACTCAATAGATCCGTTGGGAGAAGACCCAACAAAAGACAAAATAGAATCTGCCCGTTTGGAGCCAACTCAGCAGAGTTTTCTGCTGCCGGTCGACCGGGTGGTCGACCGCCAACGGTCGAATTTCCGATCGTTGGGAAAGCGGTCGACCGGCCAATCGCCGTGGATCCCAAACAGAGAGTTAAAACTCTCTGTCGATCGACCGTCCCGGTCGACCGTCCCGGTCGACCGGAATAAACAGAGAGCACTGCTCTATCTTCCGGTCGACCGAAGTGCACTCGTGCACTTTTGGTGCACCTCGGGAGACCGCCCCTTCGACCGACAGAGCAGTTCAGCTCTGCCAGCGGTCGACCGGCCGGTCGACCGGCTGAGGACCAAAAATAGGATTTTGTAAATCTTTTTGAAGTCAAAATTTTTCTTATAAAATTTCTTTTGATATGTGGATACAAAATAGAGTTCTAGGATTTAGATTAAGTGAAGTGTGATCACAGATCAACACCAAATGATTTAGAACTATATTTTGATAAAAATCTTTTCTAAAGACAAACACTGATTTTCCAAAACTTGTTTTTCGAAACCTGATTTTCCGAAACTTGATTTTTCTGAAAGTCGGTAAGAAACCAGGTAATAGAGTTTAGTAAGAAAACACTAAAAGATTATGAAATGTGTGCGTGTGTGACAATCCCAAAAGCTATCAACTTCTTTCATCTTGGTTTTGACAAATATCTATAAATCCTAACTAAAATGGAAAACGGTAAAGATACAAATCTTGAAACAGTCTTCTTGATATGCTTGATCCTTGAGCTCTTCTAGTGTGCTAGGCTTGGGGATCTAAATTTTTTTGGCTTCCAAATGTGTGAATCTTGTGTTGGAGCCGAATGCAACATAAGATTTTTCCTGAAACTTAATTAAACACTTTTGTTAATACCTAACTACATATGGTTTGTTATCATCAAAACTAAGGGCAAATGGCCTTTGGGCCAACATATTCTTGGTGAAGGTGATATTGAGTTACTAACGATTCACACAAAGGAGAATCCCGCTGATATGCTTACCAAGGTGGCTTCAGGAGTAAAATTTATACATTGTAAAGAGTTGGTCCATATCCTTCCAGTTGCTTGAGCTCGGTGGAGCTCATTTGGAGGAACTACAGATGGCTTGATCCCTTGAGCAAGATACGTAGGCAGCCATACGGTGCAGCCACTTTCGAGTCGACGGTAGTGTGATGAGTTCAGTTCAGATTTGTGAAATTTTCACCGAGGTGGAGAATTGTAGGGAGAGAGGTAGAGTTTTATAAACTCGTTGGAAGAAATAGTGCAGATATTAGAAGCCAAAAGGAGCGAGAACGTAGCGAATTGTAGGCCAGCATAGTGGCCGGCCGACCGTCCGGTCGACCGGCGTGCACAACATGCACAGGGCAGTTCGGTCGACCGACCGGTCGGCCGAGTGGATGGGTCGGTCGACCGGTCGGGCGACAGGCGCAACTGTACGAATTTGCTTCTCCTTTCAGGCTTCGGACTTCGTTTCTGAATTGGAATCAAATCCAATTCAGTTTCCTAAAATTCTGGGAATCTCTAGCTATAAATAAAGGGGTAGAGCCCTCATGAATTGTATGCAAGAAAAAACTTGTACTTGATCATTGAATCAATAAAATCTCTCTCTCTCTCTCTTGCCCCGAGGACGGAGGTAAATTGCAGAACCTCGTTAAATATTGTTGCTTTCTCTCTAATTATTTATTCTTGTTCTTTTAGGTACTTCTTCGCTATATCTCTCTCTGTTGCTTGGTTCCTCATTGGTTGTTGCATAGACTAGTGCCCGCAACAGTAAGTTGATATGATCTCTTTCTTTTTTTTTTCTTCTCTCTTTTATTAATAATTAAGTCTGATGAATGTTGACTTTGGACTGACCCACCAACAGAAAAGAACACCCCTCTCATGGCCCATGGTTTTGGAACCTTTTCCTTTGGGGCTTGGTTGGACCGAAGAAACTGATCGCGAGAAATTTGATGCTCATGACCAACTCAGCGATTTTCAAACCAGGTGTTTGGTTCACCAAAAAATTAAAAAAAATCATAATGGTGAGGGCCAAAAAAAAAAAAAATTTAATGTGGCCCCCTGACTCCTCTCTGCCGATTTTTTTTTTTTTTTTTCAATCTTGGGAGAGAAACCTATTAAAAACATTATTCACCCATTCAAGTGAGCATTGTTTTCAATAAAAAGCTGCAAGTTGTGATATTTTCTTTAGGACAGAGACCAAACACAAAATAATATAAACAAAACAAACCAACATGTGATTTTATATGAATATACTCTATAGCTCCCTTAATCATGTGTGCATGCCATTTCCGATAATGCCTCATGTTTGCCGTACTATGATCTCCCTCTTTCTATAAAGCAAGTAATTGGGATTGAAGTATAGCTTACTTTAGATCTCCATTAGAATTAAGATAATTATGAACTTTTGTTAGTTGGTAGTAGCATGCCGAAGTTGATGGCAACCTAATGTGTGGAGTTTGCCCTACATATGTTTGCTAAAGAATGGAGATGTTCCCTTTGAGGGATGAATAGTGTGTTGCTCATATGATTTGCCTCTCTTTGTTGCATATATTCAGTGATTTTGTGATCCACTGGATCTCTTCTATCATACTTGACACCTAACTTTTCTATTAGAGAACTTGCACAAATTTGTGTTTGTGACCCAAAAATTGTATACATTGTTTTGTTTTAGTGAGCTTGGCCCTCTTGCATCATTTTATATTGAGCAAAAACCGAGGGGGAAAACCCCGCGGCGTTTCATTAAAAAGAGCTTTAATGAAACAAAATCAAAAGAAAACAGGGTGCAAGCAAGCCTCTCACACATAAATAACACTCAAAAAAAAATAAAAGAAAAGAAAAAGAGAAAAAGAGAACAGAAAAAAAAAAAGAAAGAAAACAGAGAACTCCTCTGTCACACTGATGTAGTGCATCATCTTATCAGCAACTCCGCTTCAAAATGATTCTAAAAACTCCAGAACTCCAGCGCTCCATCTGCAATTCCGCTCCAAAAAAGCTCCACAACTCCAATTGCAACTATCCTCTTAACCAAATAAAGTCCGCTTCCTCGAATCTTAAGAGGAAAGTTTTACAAGAAAAGAGTTCCAACCTGAGCATTTTTTTTTTCAGACTTTGATAGGACAATCACCTACTTTCTTCATAGAACACACTTTTCCCTCCTTTGGGCATTTTTTTTTGTGTTCCAACCATTTTTTCTTTTTGCACAATTTCACTCCAACCAATTTTAGCTCTCTCATTATGCACATTAGAGAGGAAAGTTTTCTTATGTATGAATGTATATATTCTCTCATTATGTAAAAATACATTTCTACGCAAGAATTTGTTCGTGTTTTTATTAATCGATTCTTCGACACAATGTACCCCTCTCTATGTCCTATCACCAGAAATTGCACCGCTCTTTCATCTTTAGATGGGTTGATGCCTTTACAAAAAAGAAGAATAATTGCTAACTAAATTTAGTACAAGTGATTCCATGTCATCTCTTACCATTTTGTGCTTCTAATTCTTTTTTTTCTTCTTTTTTCCTCCCCTTCTCAATCATTGTCTTGTACTTTTCATATCATTTTGCAATATTTCACCAATTTTTGCATTATACATCTTATGATTGACCCCGTATATGAGATATTGATAAGAATTATATTCACGGCTCTAAATAGTGAGGGCAAAGTAATGGGGAATAGACGAAGAAAGAGTAGATCACCAACAGTTTATAAGTAAACTCTCCCACTTTTCAAAATACACTAGAGTGGAGACGCGACGAGAGCCGGTGATGTATATATGTGAAGAGAATGCCCCATGTACACACGCTAAGCCTAATTTAACCAGAGCAAGTTATATAAATCAACTATGCAAACAATAAATTCGCTCCAATATGACATATAAATTTTCACACAACGATAACATAATTCTACCAGTAAGTCAAATAGAATATATGTTGAGTCTAAACTATAGAGAATCACAGGAAATCAATACGAACAGAAGAAAGCAAGAGAAGATACCAAAGCTGGCTACTCAAATAAAGAGAACTCCGAGCTCTTCATAATGCGTGTGAAACTCTCCAAATACCTGACCAACAAATGAAAATAACTCAGACGTGGATATTTTACTTTTTTAACATGCCACATTATCATTATTCAGAATGTAGACTATTACAAGTCATTTAAGTCTCTTGAAGATGTTTTTGACATTAGGAATAGCAGTTGAAATCTTTGACCATGTATGTCACTAGATCATATAATCTATGGACATTATATCTCATGCAAAATAAGAAAACAAAATATATATGAGGTTACTGTACCTCAGCCGTCAGCTGAAAGAGTTTCTCAGCCGGCGGGACGTTGCAACATAATAGCTACGAATTTGTCATTAATTTTGGCCGACAAAAACCAAAAAATTACCGCCCGAGTAAGTATAAGCCACTTCAATAATCGATTTGACGAAAATACCCTCACTTACAACTTTTTACTAAATGTAAAGCCTTTCTTTTCAAAAAAAATTACGGATCTGAAATTTTCAGTTCATCAATCCGAAAAGTTTAGTGTTATTGTTTCCAAAATTTTCAATCTTTTTCATTCAAAATTTATTTTTAAAAAAAAAATTGATCAAGATGGCGCCCAAGAAATCATCTGCGATAAAAGGTAAAGGGGAAACCTAGAATTTTTTTTAGGTTCTGTATCCTTTAATATTTATATTTTTCAGTTTTGATTTCCTTTCTTTTTGTTTTTTTACAGAAAATTTCATATTTTAATTTAACTTCAATTAAAAGTGTTTGATGAACTAAATTTTTCCGGAAAAATTCTGTTTTTTCTTAATTTTTTTGAAGAATCTTGGTATTTAAAAATAAATTAGTTAATTCTTTTTTAAAGCTAGCGACCATGGTCGCAAATAAGAGAAAAAGAGTCGCTTTTTTTGATTTAAAGAAGTAAGAATCTTTAATCCAAGTCACAGAAGATGAAAGAAAAATAGGAATTAACGATCTTATTAGAGATTTATTTTTTTTAAAATTTTTTTATTATTTTAACACAGCGAACAAGGTCAAAAGTTATTTTTTTTCATTTCCTTTTTTATCGACTTAGGTCGCAGCTACTTGTATTAGCGTCTTAGGTTTATGCAACCTTGGTCGCAGTCTTTAAATAATATTTTTTTAAAAAATTATTAATGTTCATTTTTTAGATTATTTTTTTAAAACTCTGCAACTGTTGTCGCAGTGTTGTCGTCCGTTTTCTCTTTTTTGGGGGTCTGGTTGCAGTTAATTCTAATAAGTTAGTGTAGGCTATCAAAAAATTACTACGGACGCAAAGTCTCAGACGCGAACCTCCCAGATGCGGAGATAGCTTCCAGTCTCAGACGCAGATCTCGCGTTCCAATGTCAGACGCGAAGGTCGCCAGACGCGGACCTCGCGTCCTTTCTCAGCCAAACGCGGGGGTCACCAGACGCAGACCTCGCGTTCCAACGTCAGACGCGAACCTCGCGTCCTTTCTCAGCCAAACGCGGGGGTCACCAGACGCAGACCTCGCGTTCCAATGTCAGACGCGAAGGTCGCCAGACGCGGACCTCGCGTCCTTTCTCAGCCAAACGCGGAGGTCGCCAGACGCAGACCTCGCATTCTTTGTCAGACGCGAAAGTCATCAGACGCGAAGGTCGCGTTTCAACTCAAATGCGAGCCTGAGCAGCTCCGCGTTCCAACACAGACGCGAGCCTGTGAGCTCCGCGTCTCAACATCAAAGCGAGGTCCGCGTCCAGCGCGAGACCCGCATTTTTGCTATAACTGAGCCACGAACTTGGTCAGTTACACCCCATTTTCTCTCCACATAATAGGGAATAACTTCCTATTATGGAGAGATTTAAGGGGTTGGTTACACCCCAATTCCTCTATAAATAGCTATGAATAGCTAGAGGAGGGGGGAGCTCGGAAGGAGTGCTGGAGGAATACAACTCTAAAAAAAAAAGGGACCCCCAGGGGGAGGGGACCTCTTCTAAAAAGGGCTGAGGAGGAGAGTCCCGATGGAGAAAGCCAAGAAGCCATGGGCAGAGGAGGAGAGCTACCTCAGCAGAGTTCGACCTCGAAGCTTCGACTCTTTCTGTTAACTTGCTAAGTTCAAGTTCTTTAAATCTCTTTGAGATTCCATTACTGATAGGAGCTGTGCTACTCCACCAGTAGATCCAAAGAGAGGATCCACAAGAGAAGTTTGACGTTCGGCCGGTCAACGGAGAACAAGACTCACTCTCCACCGCCACATGAAGAACCCAGCTTTAAATAAAGAGGAGAATCAACCCTGAGATTCCCTCTCTTTTGTAATCGGATTGTATCCGTTGTAATCTTCTATTCAAGTAAAAGAATTTTACAATTGCGATCTTTTCGACGCGTACAAAAGATGGCGACTCCGCTGGGGACTATGATCTTTCTCAACCAACGAGAAAGTGGTGGCGCAAGCCGACGTCAAGATACTTGGATTCACAGTCGAATCGCTTGTGATCGAATTCGACTAAGAGAAGTTGAACTCCCCCTATGCTTCGGGAGTCTCCTGTGGAGACAACATGGTCAGCCCCAATCTCTCTTCAGAGACCCGCACCATGACCCACGGTTAAAATGGCAATAGAGACCAATCTCCCCTCCATCCTTTTATCAAGGCACTTCCAGTCCCGGATGCCGGGGGTTCTCAACAACCTCTGCGACTCAATCGGAATGCCGAGAGACGGCGAAGGTGTTGCACTCATCGTCAGCAGACAGGAGTGGTCGCAACAGCATATGTGGCCCGCATCAATGTCTCCTACAAGACCCGCAAGGCCAATGATGATGAAGGCAAATCTCGCCGCAAAACTCCTCTTAAGGCTCAGCAAATTCAATTTGCAGGGGGTTCGCATCAACTCCTGCGAGCCAAACGGATTGCTGATCGTCGACAAAGATGCCAAGTGCACCATCAGCAAATAGAGCTCGCTTTCACCCCCGCGTTTTGGCACCAAACGCGAAGTTCGCGTTCAGCCCTAAGAGGTCATGTTCAAATATGAACTGAAAAGCTCTCATCTCATGGGTTCGAATGCCATTGCGAGCAGTTCATCTCGGCGGTGCTATTTGATTGTCACTGCAACTTTCAGATGACTGAGCCGTCAGCCTGTAAGGCTTCAAACTCAAACTCCTCCAAGAGACGCAGACCTCGCGTTCCAATGTCAGACGCGGAGATCGCCAAACGCGGACCTCGCGTCCTTTCTCAGCCAAACGCGGAGGTCGCCAGACGCAGAGCTCGCGTTCTAATGTCAGACGCGGAGATCGCCAAACGCGGACCTCGCGTCCTTTCTCAGCCAAACGCGGAGGTCGCCAGACGCAGAGCTCGCGTTCTAATATCAGACGCGGAGGTCGATAGACGCAGACCTCGCGTTTCTCAATCAAACACGGAAGTCGCCAGACATGGACCTTATGTCCTTTCTCTGACGTGGAAACACGAGCCTGAGTAGAAGGTTTGCTAAAAACCTTGAGGGACTTGGTTTCATCCACTCCTCCAAAATCTCCTACCAATTCTTTTCCATAGAATGGTAGGGCCACAAAAATACCCATGTTCATTCCTCTAATGAAATAAACTAGGATTTGTCATGTTAACAATAAACCTCTGACAAACCAGATTTTTCAATCCCCAGTGGATTCGGTCACGTTAATATTAAACCTCTGACAGTTCATTTTATTTTTCACCAAAATTCCCTACCAATTCTCTTCCATAGAGTGGTAGGTCCACAAATACAATCATTGTTAAGTTTAATATCAAACCTCTGACAGTGGAAAGTTTCAATACTCCCCAGCGAGTACAGGCTTCGCTTGTCGCTCCTCTACATGGAGTCACAAATCAATGATTGTCAAGTTAATATTACACCTCTGACATTCCAAACTCCACTTGTCAATTCTCATCAATAGAATGACAAGTCCTCAAAATTGCTCATATCGCAAACCAACTACTGTCATGTTAACATTACACCTCTGACAAACTACTATTATGTTAACATTACACCTCTAATAGTGATTGAGTTGCTGCCAAGTTCAATATTAAACCTCTGACAGTTACTTTTCTTCAGGCTTCCATATCGAAGCTGAGACGAGCGATGCTAAGTTTAATATCACACCTCTAGCATCCAATTCATTGTTAAGTTCAACATTACACCTATGACAATGACTTTCCCTCGAACTTTCGTATCGGAGTCGAGATGACCAATGCTAAGTTAACATCACACCTCTAGCATTACCTCCACTGTTAAGTTTAACACCACCTATGACAGTGATATCTTCAGTCTCCCCAATGAAACTGAAGTTCTTATGGAGCTAAGTTAACAGTACACCTCTAGCTCACATCCTTGTCAAGTTAATATCACACCTCTGACAAGATTCAATTTGATCCGTTAAGTTAATATCACACCTCTGACGGTAAAGAAATATTTAGATCCCTGATGGGTCTAGTCTTACTTGTCATTCCCTTCAATAGAATGACATGTCCACTTAAATTGCTTAAATAGCAAAATCCCATTACTGTTATGTTAAACATTACACCTCTAACAGTAAATCTTTATTTTGTAGTGAAATCAATATTTGTTATATTAACAATTACCTCTGACAACTCATTCCCTAAAATCCCCTCCAAAATCCCTTACCAATTCCCATCCATGGAATGGTAGGACAACAAAAAACCTGTGACTATTTTCTCAAGTGACATAATCACAGATCAAACATGCCAAGTTAACATTATACCTCTGGCATATTCACTGTCAAGTTAACATTAAACCTCTAACAGTGATTTCTCTCAATTTCCTCAGTGGAATAAATTACAAATCGAACCTGTCATGTTAATATCACACCTCTGACAGTAAGGCTTTGATGTTTCCCTGGGGGCAAGATTTCAACTTGTCAGTCCTCTTCAATGGGATGGCGAGTCCGCCAAACTTGCTCAAATCGCAAGACAACTCTCGGTCAAGTTAACATCACACCTCTGACCAAAATTTCAACTTGTCAATTCTCTTCAATAGAATGACAAGTCCACTCAAAATACTGTTATGTTCAAAATCAAACCTCTAACAGTAGACAACTCTCGGTCAAGTTAACATCACACCTCTGACCAAACTTGCTCAAATCGCAAGACAACTCTCGGTCAAGTTAACATCACACCTCTGACCAAACTTGCTCAAATCGCAAGACAACTCTCGGTCAAGTTAACATCACACCTCTAACCAAAATTTCAACTTGTCAATTCTCTTTAAGAGAATGACAAGTCTACTCAAAATACTGTTATGTTAATATCATACCTCTAACAGCAAACTTTCATTTCTAGCAGAGTTCTAGTCATGTTAACACTAAACCTCTGATAATAGACTCTGGCATAATCCCCAGTAGATCAAACTCTACTTGTTATTCATCAATAGAATAGCAAGTCTACAAAACTTATTCAAAACACAAATCCAGATCTCACTGTCAAGTTAACATCACACCTCTGACAGTAACCTTCTCAAACTCCCCCGATAGAGTTATTTAATTTGCTAAGTTAATATCACACCTCTGGCAATTAAAGCTCTTTCAAAGAAGCTTTGAGCGTGAACTTTGCGTCTCAAGTACAGAGCCGCGTCTCAATGAACTTAAGAGTTGCGTCTCAATAGCAAGTAAAGGCTGTGTCTCTACAGAAATTGAGAGCCACGTCTCTACAAATAATTGAGAGTCACATCTCAACTTTGGTGAAGCTCGCGTCTCCACTTGATCAGTGTGCCAGAACTGCGTCTGTGAGAGCTGCGTCCTCTCTTCCCCCCAATACAAAGAGTATGTCTCTGCTACTGCAATCAGTTCAACAGTATACTGGCAGAGGCAATTGACAACTCCACCGGTTCAACAGTACACCGACAATCAAATTACAAACGATCTTTCTTGGAGGCTTCAAACAGTTCAATAGTACACTCACGAAGACCAGAACCCAGATAAGATCAAGCTCGAGGCTGCCTCTCAGAAGAATGCCAATCTGATTACAGGAAGTCCCGATTCAACTGAAGTCCAAAGTATTCCGAAATCCGTCTCAGTCAACCACGGAGTTTCGAAAACTTTGGAGGGGGTTTTGTAGGCTATCAAAAAATTACTACGGACGCAAAGCCTCAGACGCGAACCTCCCAGATGCGGAGATAGCTTCCAGTCTCAGACGCAGACCTCGCGTTCCAATGTCAGACGCGAAGGTCGCCAGACGCGGACCTCGCGTCCTTTCTCAGCCAAACGCGGGGGTCACCAGACGCAGACCTCGCGTTCCAATGTCAGACGCGAAGGTCGCCAGACGCGGACCTCGTGTCCTTTCTCAGCCAAACGCGGGGGTCACCAGACGCAGACCTCGCGTTCCAATGTCAGACGCGAAGGTCGCCAGACGCGGACCCCGCGTCCTTTCTCAGCCAAACGCGGAGGTCGCCAGACGCAGACCTCGCATTCTTTGTCAGACGCGAAAGTCGTCAGACGCGAAGGTCGTGTTTCAACTCAAACGCGAGCCTGAGCAGCTCCGCGTTCCAACACAGACGCGAGCCTGTGAGCTCCGCGTCTCAACATCAAAGCGAGGTCTGCGTCCAGCGCGAGACCCGCATTTTTTGCTATAACTGAGCCACAAACTTGGTCAGTTACACCCCATTTTTTCTCCACATAATAGGGAATAACTTCCCATTATGGAGAGATTTAAGGGTTGGTTACACCCCAATTCCTCTATAAATAGCTATGAATAGCTAGAGGAGGGGGGAAGCTCGGAAGGAGTGCTGGAGGAATACAACTCTAAAAAAAAAGGGACCCCCAGGGGGAGGGGACCTCTTCTAAAAAGGGCTGAGGAGGAGAGTCCCGATGGAGAAAGCCAAGAAGCCATGGGCAGAGGAGGAGAGCTACCTCAGCAGAGTTCGACCTCGAAGCTTCGACTCTTTCTGTTAACTTGCTAAGTTCAAGTTCTTTAAATCTCTTTGAGATTCCATTACTGATAGGAGCTGTGCTACTCCACCAGTAGATCCAAAGAGAGGATCCACAAGAGAAGCTTGACGTTCGGCCGGTCAACGGAGAACAAGACTCACTCTCCACCGCCATATGAAGAACCCAGCTTTAAACAAAGAGGAGAATCAACCCTGAGATTCCCTCTCTTTTGTAATCGGATTGTATCCGTTGTAATCTTCTATTCAAGTAAAAGAATTTTACAATTGCGATCTTTTCGACGCGTACAGTTAGCCAATAGGATACTGCGACTCTGGTCACAGTATGAAGAAACAAAAGCCCCTTCATGGTAAATTATTTGTGTTAATTAGAAAATTGTGTTCTCTATCGCAGTGTAATATAACAGTGCGACCTTGGTCGCAGTGTTTTATGTTCTGCTAAATTAGCTTAATAGGATACTGCGACCTCGGTCATAGTATGAAGAAACAAAAGACCTCATTGATTAACTATTTGGTTTAATTATAAAATTGCGACCACTGTCGCAGAGTAATATATCAGTGCGATCTTGGTCGGAGTATTTTGTAGTCTATAAAAGACTGTTGTGACCAAAGTCGCTGAGTTTTTTCTTTCAAATTGTATTTAAAAGTACCGCGACCTTGATTTTTATACTAATGTTGTTAATGTTTCTGCATCTATAGGTAAGTAAGAACTGAAGGTTCGTCCTATGAGATCAAGCCTAAAGCCTATGTGTGAATTCATAAGAAAATTCAAAAAGCACAGGCCGATTTTGTCAATGCGATGAAGGAGATCCTGTTTGGTCTAATTTTCATGTCCTTTTACAATGAGGAGTTTGGTGCTGAAAAAGGCCTAAAATCAAATATAAGTGTGCTAAAAATTGTAGACCAGTATGATAGGGATACAAGGACCTTTCTATTGGGAGAAAATAAATTGAGTTAATAGTAGAGAATATTGCCCTTACTTTTGGTCTACCTATCAATGAGGCCGATTTTATTATGAATAAGATCTGTATAATGAAGGACAGGGGGTTATAATACATTATTTTCTTAATATAAAGAAGATCACGAAAGTATCTATTGAAAAATCTTTGGATGATCTTCTGGTCAAGAAAAGAAGGAGCTCTGAATTAGATGTGACCAAGGATGAACAGCTTGAGCAGCAAGTGACTTTAGATGAAATTATAAGAGATAGACGAAGACTTGTAGCTCAAGACTTTACAATAATAATCATCCTGTATTTGTCGGCCACTCTATTCTTTTCTAGCAGTAAATGCACGGTGTCTTGGTATATACTAGAACAAATTGCCAATATTCAGCTAATGAAGAATATATGCTGAGTTAAACTTGTTTGGCAATTCCTGATTGAGTCAATGGACATCTTCAGGCACACCACATTTGAGCTGCAAGGATGCTCCGTGTAAATTATTGTAAGTATGAATATCATAGTTGGTACTGTTAGCCCAGAAGCCTTCCACTCTAGTTTTGATGATGATTAACTCATGTAGTTATGTGTACTAATAATCTTGTGATTTTAGTTACAGATCATTAATCAAGATATTAGTTGGTGATTGCTTCAAAAAGAGGAGTTTGGAAGCCTTCACTTGGTGATTCCCGAGCCCGAGCGTCAAGATGATACATAGCCATGCTCGTTGGATCACGGTGTTTAGACTGAGTCGACTTGAAGATGAAGATCGTCAAGAAGACTTCGGTACCATAGTTTAGTTTTGTGTTTAGATCCAAATTGTAAAGATTAGAATAGTATGATATGCTCAAGTTCACAACACACACGTTTCATGTTTTGAATATTGATTTTCGGTTTTTCCATTTTTGGTTTAACCGATCTTAGTTTGCATGAATAGATAGATTCAAAACAAGTTTACATGGTTTAATGTATATAAGATTTGTTCTATATACATGCATGCTTCAACTTTTAAACAAACTTAGCTTGATAGTATATTTCATGTGTTTTATGTTTTGGTATTTTTAACAAAACATATTTTGGAATTAAAGTCAAAAACACAGATATATATATATATATGTTTCATGTATATAGGATTATATCCATATACATCATGCCTAAATGTTGTTTAATATCATGTTTTTGTATTCAGATGAATTTTCGACAAAATGTATTTTCCATTCAAAAATCCAAGTTTTAGAAAATACAGTTTTTGATTTTTGGCAAAAATGATAAGACACAAAAATGTTTCAAAATGCTTGTTATTTGAGTTAAAATGTTTATCACATGTTATGTATCAATGCAAAATGATAAAACTATTTTGGGGGATTTTTACAAGAGATAAAAGAATCTTTAGAATAATTTTTACCCTATTTTTCTGACCCAGAACAGTGGCTGACAGGCCAGGTCGGTCGACCGCACGGTCGACCGAACAAAGGGCCGGTCGACCCAACGGTCGACCGACGTGCACAACCCTGTGCACGTCTGGCAGACACTCGGGACAGTCGACCGGCCGGTCGACCGTACCAGAGAGCAGTGCTCTCTGTTTTTGGGCGGTCGACCGGTTGCTGCCAACAGTCAAAATGTGACCGTTGGACCGACCGACCGGTCGACCGGTAGTTCATTTTTGGCAGTTTCTGCTGCCAACGGCTATATTTTCTAATGGGCTATAAATACCCCATTAGTGGCCACTTTTCTCTAAGAATTTTTGGACGAATTTTCTGAGCTTTCTCTAGTGTTTTCACAGCAATCAAAAGAAGTTTTGGGCTTTAAATTGAACAATCTATTTGGTGTTTTTGCTTGGGTTTGGAAAATCAAGAAAGGGTTTTTGGTAAAAGTTTTTGATTCAACTTCTTCATCTTGTTTCTAGTTTTTCCCAAAGATTTTCTTTGAGATTTTGATTTCCATTCCTTTGGTTTTCTCCACACTTGAGCTACATCTACTATCTTATTCTATAGGATCTTTGTGTGGGAAAGAAATTGTTTGTGGTTGTTGTTTAGACCACCAAGTTGAAAACCCTATCTTTGCTTGGCTTTGTGCCTTTCCCTCATTGTGTTGAGGAGGTTGTGCATTTGGGTTGTATCCCTCAAGTGGTGAGGTGTTCCTTGTGTTGCTTTATGCTAATCCCTCAAGTTGTGAGGTGATTGTTTGTTGGCTTGGAGTTGTGCCTCAAGGAGGAGGTTGTGTTTGTAAGGAGAGGAGTTGGGTACTCCTTGTAATTGTTATTACCCCAAATCCTCGGTGGAGGTTCCCTTTATGGGAGTCCTTTGGGACAAGCTAGTGGACTTAAAATCCTTCTGTGTGAAGGTGGGGATGTAGAGCTGGGTGCTCGAACCTCGAAACATATCTTGTTGTTTGCGCTTGATCCCTTGGCTCTTACTCTCTCTCTCTCTCTCTCTCTTTACTTTGTGCCTTGCATCTATTCATATTGTTTATTCATAATTATTTGCTTGGCTTGTTTTAGTGTGCATCTCTTGTCAATTGCAATTAGTTTTTAAATTCCGCATTAAGTTCATTAGATTAGCATTATCACCTATTCACCCCCCTCTAGGTGATTTTCAATTGGTATCAGAGCCTCCGCTCCTGATATTTAGGTTTAACCACCTAGGAGTCAGATCTTGGTTTGCTAATCTTCATTTGCATTTTTCATTTGCACACATATAGTTGCACTCATGGATAACCCTCCTATGTTTGATTTTTCTAGACACGATATTTAGAAGGCCAAAATGAGTAGTCATTTAAAAAGCCTAGGACATCTAGTTTATCAAGCCACTACTCAAGAATCCTACCCAAATGCTAGCAAGCATAAAAAGGCAAATGCATTAGCACTTAAAAACACTTAGATCATCTCTTAATGAAGATCTTCTACATGTGTTTGATCATTATGATTCAGCTTTTGCAGTTTGGAGCATATTGACTTCTCCCGAGCTTCCAAGGATCATTAACAAGTCGAGGAGATCTAGGAGAGACAAGTCCGACGAGCATTGCCTCATGGTCCAAGGGAAAGACTCCCTTGAGGTACAATCGGATTCTCAACTAGATGATAGCTCTAGTTCATATTGCTATGGGTGTTTGGAAGTTCAAAATTTAAATTTAGAACTTGCCTCAAAACTTGAAAAATTCTTAGAAAAACATGAACTTTTGAAAAAGAACTTTGATTTAAAAGAAGAAATGAAGGATTTATGCTCAACTTTTGAATCAGTTTTGCAAGAGAAGGAAGAGATTACTAGTGAACGTGACTCCCTAAGATCTCAACTAGACCTTACCCTAAAAGAGATTGATGTTTTGAAAAGTAAAAATGATTGTGATGATGTTATGAAAAACAATAAGGTTTTATCTTCAAAATTGAATTTTGTTTTAAAAGATAACCTTGCATTGAAAAATGAAATTGATTTCATTATAAAAGAATTGGATTTTTGTTTTAAAGAAAATTGAATTGTTTTCACATGTTTGCCATGCTAGTGTAGCTTCTTCATCTAGCACACCTTTTGCATGCTCCACTTTATCTTCAACTATTGAAAATGATATAAATGTTTTGAAGAAAAGTGTTGATTATTTGGGCTCCACTTTGAGCCAATGTACTTTAAATCATACACGCTTGGAAACCTTGGTTCGTAAGAAACAAGGTCCATCTTTGCATGTACACTCATCACGACATATACATGCTCATCATGATCACAAACTTCACACTATGTATACCCATGTATACATTTGTACACATTGTGGTCGAAAAGGCCACCTTGCTAGATTTTGCTATGATCGTTTACATATTGAAAATTTAGCAAATAATCTTGTTTGGGTTAGGAAAGTTACTAACCCCCGTGGACCCAAAAGAAATGGGTACCAAAGACCACCCCTAAAATTTTTGATGTAGGTGTGGGCTCTCGCATCACGTGAGAGTAGCGGTGCCTTGAAGTGGATGCATTCCGTGCTTAAAGAAAATAATTTGGATGCATCACTTTCAAGGGGAGTTCGGTGGAGGAGGACCACCATTGGTTTGGAGAACTAGAGAGGTGCCTTCATCGGTTTTGGTATCAATCTCTAACTCCCTTTTTATATTTGCATACATTTCATCGATTTATAGCATGCCATGGTTTATCGTTCATTATGCTTATACCATATTTATTAGATTAGTGATATACATGTTTAGTTATTTGAGACACCCATGCTTTAAATGGATTTATATCTATGAGTTCTCACTTTGTTTTTAACTAATATGTATGACCTAGATCTAATGCACATACATATTCATAATGATCATATGGATGTTTATGATTTTCTTCAATGCTTAATGTTTTGATTAAGATGTTATATGCCATGATTATTAGAGCTATGATATGCATAATAACTCTAATAGCATGTGGATTTACATAATGATCATGTTTATGATTTTCATGTTGATCTATATCCCGTTTTATGCTTAATGATTTGATTACTTGTTTAGATGTAAGTTTTCATTAAGACTAGAATTTATACTTGTACATGTAGTGGGACACAAATAAATCTTTATATATGTTTGTGCTTGGATGCTTATTTGTACCCATTAGATGTGCTAGTATAGTCTAGTTTTGATGAATCATGCATTCTAATTTGTATTCCCTATTTTGGACATGTTTTATGATCTTGTGTTTTCACTTCATGTATATGTTTATTTTGCCAAACTTTAAGATATACATGTATACCCCTTGAGTCATTTGCTTTTCATGCAAATCTTTATTATGGACTCAAATTGTGTTTAGGGATATGTATGTATACTTTTTGTGTTATCAAAACATACATATGCCTTGAAGTATAATTAATTTTATTGAAAATTTTAGATTTTCATGTTTTCATGTTCTTAAGGAATTTCATATGAGCTTAATTAAATATTTTCATGTTGATATGTGTCACATTATACTTATATACTCACTTTATTAGTTTACTCATGATTTGTTTTCATGAGACTATGATACGGCCTTTATGGACTTTGAGTGTTTAGTGATCATGTGATTTACATGTGTTTTATGAAAAATAATTTTGTTTTATTCTTTGCTTGAAGGATTTCGTACTAGTTTAAAAAAATTTTCCTTTAACTAGTTCGTATTCTTCACTATGGTAGAGATTTTCAACCATACTATATTTTCAAACCTATTTTTGAAAACCCCTACCTTCAAAGGGTGGTTGGATGGGAGATCATGCTCATGTATGCCTTATAGTGAAAATCATTTTAAAACTTGAACATGATTGGAGGCTAGGTTATATGAGATATACACTTGATATTATTGTTGTTTCAATTGGTATTATTGGATTCTTTCAATTGGTATCAATATTGACATTTTTGTATACTCATATATTTTTTTCATATGTATGCTTGCACTTCAAAGAGTATCAATTTCAATTGGTATCTAATTTTTCATACATATATATGTTTTTATTTGTGCTTATTATATTCATATATCTTAGAGCACAAATTTTGATCATGATAAAGCTTGTTTTATAATGACTATCTTGTTTCATAATGACTATCTTGTTTCAATTGACTAGTTTTCAATTGGTATCCATATACAAGCTTATTCATTATTTTATTTGAAAATTCATAAAGAGGGAGAAAACTTGCATTTCATCTTTCAATTGGTATTTGATTTCCACTCCCATACTTTATGATTGAAAATTTCAATTTGGTATCATATGTTCAAAATGAAAAATATTTACAATTGGTATCAAAATCCTTGTTTAGAAATTCAAAATTTGTTATGTTTAATTTCAATTGGTATCAAGATTGTTTTCTTATAATTGGTATCAATGTTTTTATGCTTCCTTTAAATTGGTATCAAGATGCTCTACTTTGACAATTTTTTAATTGATATCTTAATTGATTGTCACCCCTTATTTACATAATTTGTGTTTTAGACAAAAAGGGGAGAACATTATTTTATTGCTTTTAAACCCTTTATTGTTTCTTTGTTTCGAACAAAAAGGGGAGAAGAATATTTTTGTTTTTACTTGGACCCCTTTGTTGATGATTGACAAAAAGGGGGAGAAGTATTTGAGTTTATATGCATGTTTTATATGCATGTTTTGTTTTATTTATTAGTTTGTCGTTTAATTGTTTAATTAGAGTTTAATTGTTTAATTAGTATCAAGAGCATTATTTAAGAACATGATTTTATTGGTATCAAGAGTTTATTGGTATTAAGAGTTTATTGTTATCAAGAGCACGTTTTATGCAATGATGCATTTCATATGTTTGATATCTAGAGCATGTTTTATTTTTTAACATTTCATTGGGTATCTAGAGCCTTTTATTGTTTTTGCATTGTCATTCATTGCATATTTATGTTTATTTGTTTTATGTATGAGTTAAGGGGGAGCTTCTTTGAAGCTTAACTTTAATCCATGCATATATAACTCCATGAGTTTTGTCATCATCAAAAAGGGGGAGATTGTTGGCCCAGAAGCCTTCCACTCTAGTTTTGATGATGATTAACTCATGTAGTTATGTGTACTAATAATCTTGTGATTTTAGTTACAGATCATTAATCAAGATATTAGTTAGTGATTGCTTCAAAAAAAGGAGTTTGGAAGCCTTCACTTGGTGATTCCCGAGCCCGAGCGTCAAGATGATACATAGCCTTGCTCGTTGGATCACGGTGTTTGGATCGAGTCGACTTGAAGATGAAGATCGTCAAGAAGACTTCAGTACCATAGTTTAGTTTTGTGTTTAGATCCAAATTGTAAAGATTAGAATAGTATGATATGCTCAAGTTCACAACACACACGTTTCATGTTTTGAATATTGGTTTTCAGTTTTTCCATTTTTGTTTAATAACGATCTTGGTTTGCATGAATAGATAGATTCAAAACAAGTTTACATGGTTTAATGTATATAAGATTTGTTCTATATACATGCATGCTTCAACTCTTAAACAAACTTAGCTTGATAGTCTATTTCATGTGTTTTATGTTTTGGTATTTTTAACAAAACATATTTTTGGAATTAAAGTCAAAAACATGGATATATATATGTGTTTCATGTATATAGGATTATATCTATATACATCATGTCTAAATGTTGTTTAATATCATGTTTTTGTATTCGGATGAGTTTTGGACAAAATGTATTTTCCATTCAAAAATCCAAGTTTTAGAAAATATAGTTTTTGATTTTTGGCAAAAATGATAAGACACAAAAATGTTTCAAAATGCTTGTTATTTGAGTTAAAATGTTTATCACATGTTTATGTATCAATGCAAAATAATAAAACTATTTTTGGGGATTTTTACAAGAGATAAAAGAATCTTTAGAATAATTTTTTTACCCTGTTTTTCTGACCCAGAACAGTGGTTGACAGGCCAGGTCGGTCGACCGCACGGTCGACCGAACAAAGGGCCGGTCGACCCAGCGGTCGACCGACGTGCACAACCCTGTGCACGTCTGGCAGACACTCGGGACGGTCGACCGGCCGGTCGACCGTACCAGAGAGCAGTGCTCTCTGTTTTTGGGCGGTCGACCGAGCGGTCGACCGGTTGCTGCCAACGGTCAAAATGTGACCGTTGGACGGTCGACCGACAGGTTGACCGGCAGATCATTTTTGGCAGTTTCTGCTGCCAACGGCTATATTTTCTAATGGGCTATAAATGCCCCATTAGTGGCTAGTTTTCTCAAAGAATTTTTGGACGAATTTTCTGAGCTTTCTCTAGTGTTTTCACAGAAATCAAAAGAAGTTTTTCGGCTTTAAATTGAACAATCTATTTGGTGTTTTTGCTAGGGTTTGGAAAATCAAGAAAGGGTTTTTGGGAAAAGTTTTTGATTCAACTTCTTCATCTTGGTTTCTAGTTTTTCCTAAAGATTTTCTTTGAGATTTTGATTTCCATTCCTTTGGTTTTCTCCACACTTGAGCTACATCTACTATCTTATTCTATAGGATCTTTGTGTGGAAAGAAATTGTTTGTGGTTGTTGTTTAGACCACCAAGTTAAAAACCCTATCTTTGCTTGGCTTTGTGCCTTTCCCTCATTGTGTTGAGGAGATTGTGCATTTGGGTTGTATCCCTCAAGTGGTGAGGTGATCCTTGTGTTGCTTTGTGCTAATCCCTCAAGTTGTGAGGTGATTGTTTGTTGGCTTGGAGTTGTGCCTCAAGGAGGAGGTTGTGTTTGTAAGGAGAGGAGTTGGGTACTCCTTGTAATTGTTATTGCCCCAAATCCTCGATGGAGGTTCCCTTTGTGGGAGTCCTTTGTGGACAAGCTAGTGGACTTAAAATCCTTCTGTGTGAAGGCGGGGATGTAGAGCTGGGTGCTCGAACCTCGAAACATATCTTGTTGTTTGCGCTTGATCCCTTGGCTCTTACTCTCTCTCTCTCTCTTTACTTTGTGCCTTGCATCTATTCATATTGTTTATTCATAATTATTTGCTTGGCTTATTTTAGTGTGCATCTCTTGTCAATTGCAATTAGTTTTTAAATTCCGCATTAAGTTCATTAGATTAGCATTATCACCTATTCACCCCCCCCTCTAGGTGATTTTCAGGTACACATTATTGAATTGACAATGTTTATGTAAACTAATGTAATAATACATTTTGTAGTATTGGGTATGTCAAAGGGCTACTATTTTTGAGCCGAGGTCTGATTTGGAGGACGAAATCCCACGGGCAGTAAGATGGGACCTCCAAAACATTAGCAGAGCCCTAGCTAAAATTGATCTTAGTGATGTTGAAGCAGATATTGTTAGTTTTAATAGTTAGCGACCATACACTGTTCAATATATTTTTATATATTTAAATGGAGTGCGACCATTGTCGCGTTCCTTTGATTAAATTTCAATGGTGTACGATCAAAGTCGCAGTTCCTTGATAGCTCGTTATAAGTAAAGTGTGACCATTGTCGTAGTTATTATATTTTCTTGATTTGTACTGCGACTTTGGTCGCAGTACTGATTTACTTGGCAGAGTTAAAGTTTAAGACTGTGATCAAGATCGCAGTTTCCTTGATAGCGATTCTAGTACAAGTTTCATTTTGCTGCGATATAATTAGCAGATTTGTCTAACATCGCAGTTTATATTATTTTTTAGATTTTTTATCAAATGGCCAACATTTCAAAGGATGAAAAAAATATGATTGGCCTTCCTGTTAAAGATGAAGAAGAAGAAGAAGAAAAAGATGAAGGAGAATAAGAAGATATAAATATTGAAACTAACATCCCAGTTGAAACAGAACCAGAGCCTATCAAAATAGTTGAGGAATCCATACGTGAATAAGAACCAACTATTGCAGGTTATTTGCCAGCACTAAGGGATGAACAAGATGAAGAAATAGAACTTTGAGGAATGAAAATAAGTACTTGAGAGCATATGTTTTTGATATAGAAAGAAAAATTGAAAAAATGGAGGATGAAAAAGCTTTCAAGACTGAATTAAAGAAAAAAAGAAAAGAGAAAAGAAAGTTTAAAAAGCAGCAAAAGAAATTAAAAGTGACAGAAGAAGAAGAAGAGCTGCTGAGAGCAGCCACTGCTGCGAAGGAAGAGGAGAAGAGGAGGAAGGAAGAGGAGCGCAGGAGAACGAGACTAGGAGTAGGAAGAGGAGGAGAAGAAGAGGCAATTGAAGGAGGAGGAGGAGAAAAATCATAAATTCTAGAAAAGGAGTAAAAAGCAGGAGGATGAGAAGGAGGAGAAGGGGAGGATGAAAGAAGAGGACAGAAGGAGGAAGGAGGAAGAGGAGATGGAGAAGGGGAGGATGAAAGAAGTAAAGCAAAAGAGGAAAAATCAAGAGGAGAAGAAGCAAAAAAGGATTAGGGAGCAGATGGAGAAGCAGGCAGAAGAGCAGACGAAAAAGAAAAAGAAGGATTTCAAGCGATCTGAATTCGAAGTAAGTATTGCTGGGGAACATTTTCTCACTTTTACTTTAAAATTAACTCAACAGATACTTGAAATTCAAAAAGACAAAGCTTCCGATGAAAAAAATCAAGAACATACTCTGGCTCAGAAGCAAGCATTAAAAGAAAAGTTTTGGATTACTCTAAAGGAACGATGGAAAGGGGAGCCAAAGAACGCAAGCGCACTGAGAGAGATCGCGATGACCCCGATTTTGTTTATCCAAAATTAAAAAAGAAAACTATTGAAGATCTTCTTCCACAGCCTGCGGCTCAAACTTTTGACCCTGGTTTCAGCACTACAAAAAATGCAGACACTCAGCCAAAAATCAGGGAATTGAATGAAACCACTGCATACAAAATTCTGCAGCAACATCAACAAGCCTTCTAAAAAATTTCTTGGACAAAGCCTCCTCTTAGTAATTTTATTCATTTTATTTAAAATTACATCAATAATATAAGATATTTATATTATCACAATTTAATTATTAACTCTTTTTTGTTTTTTTACAGTGCTATTACATATCAGGATCCCGAAAACAGAATAATGGTTGCAAAAAATAACATAGAGGATCTGATGTTCAGTAGAGATTTAGATGCCGATATAATTCATTTCTACATGAAGTACCTAGAGAAGAGAGAAGGATTAAAATGTATATTCTTTCGAAGTGAAGCTTGGGTAAACATCTATTTTCTCCTTTATAGTTAATTAAAACATCAATTTTTTACTTAATGTAATAATTTATAATTTTTATGGTTAAAAATTCTTCTAGTCTCATTTACTGCTTATAAGGCATAATGAATTTATTGTGACCCAGGTCGCATTTATAGTTGCTAATTAATCCTAAAAAATGAAGCTGAATAATGTTGGATGCGACCTTGGTCGCTGTCGCTACCAACATATTCTTTAACAATAACAACACAGAGACCTTAGTTGCAGTCGCAGTTATTAGTTAATCCTAAAAATTTAGCTGAATAATAATGGTTGCGAACTTTGTCGCAGCCGTAGTTGCTAAGTAATCTTAAAAAATTAAACCTGAATACTCATGAATGCGACTAAAGTCACAACTAAAAATTAATTAACAATAACAACACAGCGATCTTGGCCGCAGTCAGTTTTCTTGACGGAATCAATCAAACTGTGATCAGAGTAGCAATAAAAATATACTTGGTTAAAGATTTACTACGACCCAGGCACAGAGAACTGCGACTTTGGTATTAGATCTGATTTTCATGTCGTTTTTGATATCTTGATTGCATTTTATTATTAAATATATAAATGTTTGAATTTATTTTGATTTTACAGTAGGTGTTGTATCTCAAAATAGAGATCTAGAAGATTATTTATCAAGCAGTTGTTGAGAAACTGGACAAGAGATGTGCATTACATGTTCTTCCCAATTAATCACAAACAAAATGCCAAGAAACCTGGATTTCACTGGATCTTTTTGGTATTTGATTGCCACACACGAGTGAATTTTTTACAACTCTTTGTCCTAGTGGAAAAATCAAGTAACATATTAAAACTTTATCAAACAGATGCAAGAACAATGGTGAGTTAAATTTAATCTTGCAATTAAATATAATCTTGCAATTACTGAATATTTGCATTTAATTTAATTGATATTGATATTGACAATGCAGAAAGAAAGATTATTACAAAATTTTAAAATTGATTTTAATAAATGATTGAAAAAAAATATATATAAAATACGCAAGATATCCCCAACAAGCAAACAGGTCTATTTTCCTTGTGACATTTACCCAAGATATTTTTTGCTTGTTTAGCGTAAATATCTAATCTCATATAATTTTTTTCCTATACAATTTTCAGTATTAATTGCGCTGTATATATATGTAAGTACATTGAAAGTATAACATTTGGTACTTCATCAACAGTTGAAACAGTTGACACTATGACGGCGGCTGATGTACGGAGACTGAAAAGCGAGCTTGCATACATGTTACTTGCAGACAAAGAGAAAAGTTGGGATGAAGGAAAAAAATTAATAAGAAGGATGGTATTTGAAGGTTGAAATTTGACTTAATTTTTTAATTACAATATTGTTAATTCATTCATATATATCATTTTTTATTATAAATGTATCCTATTTGTAAAGCATTTTTGTTAGATTTATTAATGTAATTTGTATGAATTTTATTCATTTGTTATACAATCCACTGAGATTTTCTTATTTCCATTCTATAGATGTAATAAAGTGCATGTTATTTAGATCGCAGTGGTATTAAAAACAAATAATAAGTTTAGAATTTGTACTGTGATCAAAGTCGTAGTCATGAACTGGGAGGCTGTATCGATTGCTAATAGTGCGATAATGGTCGCAGTACGCATAAATTCGTCTGTCAAAAATGTATCTATTTATTAGCATTCTATTAATGTAAGAGAGACAGCGATCGCGGTCGTAATTAATGAATCATATTCCAGATCGCACTGCGACCATGGTCGCATTGCCCAATTGGAAACTGCAAAGTTTTTATATACATAATGATATATGTTTTAAATTTTATTAAAATAATTAATTTAACGAAAAGTAAACATGATCGTCCCTGTTTTTTTCTACCGTAAGAAACGAAAATAATAATAGTCTTGCCGTATTCAAAGTAAAAATTAACTGCATCTCAAAATATATTAACTTTTAGCTAGTTTTCGAAAATTTAATAGTCACCTGGAAAGTATACACTTTTCAGAAAAAGATAGATAATAAATTTACGCCATGTTCACGTCGTTTGAGAGCATAAACCTTTTGAAATTCTTAGATTATTTATATATTAAGGGTGTCCATTAGAGATAACAAACAAACTAAGTTACATATCTGAAATCCGTCTCTTTCATTTTCTGAAAAAGATTCAAAAATATCTTCTCCACCATCTTCACAAGAAAGAAGCCATTCATCTAATGATGATTGGATGTATAGTTCTGATACGTTCCTTCTCTACGGGTTAGAGAATGAGCTTGATACAGATGACCCGTTCTGAGAGTTCATGGATGAAACAAAATGCCTCTGTGAAGAGGAAGAAAGCGAAGAGGAGAGTGACGAAAATGAGGAGGAAGAGGAGGAAAGTGATACGGAAGACGAACACGATCATAATATGGATGACAAATCTGATTATGATGGTGATGACGAGGACGACTAGAGTAGTCCTTTTAAATATATATTTTTTAGGCAATTTAAGCCTGCTTTGTAATGTTAATTTAATTATATATATTTTATAATTTTAATTTTACTGGTCGCACTTTTTCACTAATTTAATTCTTATGGTTATTGGAACATGAAACTACGGTGGCAAATTTTAATGGGTTATGTCGAACTTACATATCAACAATGTGATTCAATATCTAAGTCACAAAAATGTTAAAATTACATAAAATGGAATACACTGCGACTAATGTCACAGTAAAAAAAATAATATCAGCGACTAAAGATAAATAAATGGCTAATTTAAGAGTATAATCTTAACTGCGACTAAGGTCGTAGTGTAAAATTGAAAAAGTCCAATTTTCACAATGTACAATTTAATTATAATCATATCTCAGCATATTAAACTGGTAACATAATTAAAAATCTTAATGTAATAATTCATTCAGAACTTGAGAATTAAACAATCCAACTTTCTCCTGAAAGATAAACTGCGACTCTGGTCCCAGTTATGAAAATACACTCCTTATTCTAAAACTGCTAATTGCGAACATAATCGATGTCAAATATAGTCAAATATGAACTGCGACTTTGGTCGCAGTCTATATTCAATGAACTAAAGTATAACATATAGGCCAACATTATCGCAGTGAATTTTTAAGGTAATATTTTCAATGTATTCAAATATTATTTTAAAGTACAACATCATACAATAGAACAATAGATGGGAAACACTTGATATTATATAAAAAAGTGCCTGTACTGCGACCCAGGTCGCAGTACACGAAATGTCTCTTCCTTTAACAATGCGACCATGGTCGCAGATGATGCCTCAAGATGTAAAAATAAAAACTTTATTCGTTTTAGGTAGCCGCAACATGAAACTACTTCCTCTGCAAGTAAAAAAGAAACGTAAAAATTTGAAACATTAACTTTAAATTAAATTATTTAACATGTTTGATTTCATACCAATAATGGACAACCAGTCCTATAATGGCCCAGCTGTTGACAGTTTTCACACTTTCGATACTTCACTTCCTTCTGTGATAAAGAATCTTCAAAATCAGATTTAAGCCTGGATGCACCTTTAGGCCTCCCCTTAGTTGGTATAGGACCAGTTGGATCGCGTATAGTCAATTCTTGACCATCTCGCAAAACCACAACAGATCAACTGGAACCAATAGTTATTTTAGACTGTGATGATTGATAATTTACTGACCTGAATTTGTATTCATTACTGGTTTCTGCAGCAAAACTTTCCAAAACAGTATCTAACTTTAAAAAATGGATATCCGAATCGGCCACTATTTCAAAAATTGCATTAAATTTGGAACGCAGTGTCAACAATCTAATCGTCCCTCGAGTGCCTTGATTGGGAAAAGACCTAATGCTATTTCAATTTCAATATTTTTGTAACGCGCATCCAACCTCCATCTCTGTGTATATAGGATTTTGGTATATGTGTAACATGATTGCGCTACAAAATGCACAGAATATGTCTATAAAAGATACCCTTTGTTTCGAATAATGCACAACTATAAGACACGTTAAGTTCAGCAGAATTCTCATAACTAACCTTTTTCTAAGTTTCTTTTGATTCTGAAAATTCACCAACCAAATATTTTGCTGTAGGTCCATCGTGTTTTAGCTCTTCTGAAAAGAGTGTCATTACAACTGCCCATTCCTTTGGGAACAACTGAAAAATCTTTGAGGTATACAACTTTGAAACTTGTATATCATATGGATTCGTGTACAATTGGGCACAGAATTCAAACCCCAAAATTCTTGTTGAGATTCAGAACTATGACGAGCAGCGACAGCTTTATCGTATTGGTGGACAAACTCAACTAGTTTTGTGTTTTCATTCACAAAACCATCAAAGAAGAAATTTATACTCTCAGACCTCTGACTGGTTGTCATTCCAGTACAGAAAATATCCTTTAGATAAGCATTAACTCAGTGTCAACGCAATCTGTACATCTTCAACAACCAACTGTCTTTTTATTCTTCTATATGATATTTTTCCTTCATCAATCTCTATCGTTCCTCGTATGTGCTTATATCACGGGAAGTGTGCCAAAGATGAAAATCAGAGACAAAATATTCCCCGTACTTGTTCGTCAGTGGGATTTGTTGCTCTGCAATATATTTTCATGCATGCCAAAAAATAGTACTGGTGCCGACTAGTTAGAAAAATCATCTTGATGGCATCACCGATCTGGGCATCCTGATCGGTAATAATCACTTTTGGTGCAACTCCGTGCATGCATTTGAGCCATTTATTGAATAGCCAAACAAATGTATCCCTCTGCTCATCCTCAAGCAATGCACAGCTAAACAAATTGACTGCCGATGATGATTCACTCCAGTGAATGGAGTAAATGGCAGGTTCAAGTGATTAGTTTTGTATGTTGTGTCAAAAATAATCACATCATAAAAACTCAAATACGAGAAAATTGCTCTTCCATCAACTCAAAAAATGCTTCTAAGTGTGCCTGCATTATCAACATCACTTGCAAATAAAAATCTAGATCGGACTCAACTTTTTCTTGAAAATATTTGATGATCATAATAAACTCATGGCCAATGTCATTTCTATGGTGACGAGTAAAATCAATAACTTATTGCGGGCTTACTTCTTCACAACCTTCTCCGTGATTCATTGCATTAACAACACGGAAAATATTTGAAGGGCGAATTCCTACATCAACCAAATTGATCATAATGCTTCTGTTAATCTTTGATCGATGTGTCTCATGAAAGTAAAAGTGATGGACCTTATCCGGGCTTAATAATTCATGTGAATGAGAATCAACAAGCTTCGTGATAATCCAAAATCTTCGGTCTAATAATAAACGAAGACGCACATGCGTCTCAGCATGACACACAACTCTAGTGTCGATTCGACGGTTGACTGTAAACCCATCTTGTCATTTGTCACACAACTTCTTCACACTCTTCTTGTTGCAACAAAATTTTTTGTAAATAACTTCATTAGGAGGCCTCCGTGACTTATCTGTTCCTTTTCTTCTCACGCCAAAACCTCTGTTCTTTGCATAAGAATTGTAAAAGTTATATGCTTCATCGTCTGTAAAAAGCTGTTTTCCTAATAAAATAACTGAGCTTCCAGACATTTCTCCATGTGAATTCAGATCCTACAAAATAAATTGTTAAACTAAATAAAAAGAAATAATTGAAAATCACACGTCTGAACTATAATAAATAAAACTGCGACTAAGGTCGCAGATGTAAAGATAGATGTCACTTCTGAATAAAAGACTGCGACCGTATTCGCAGTTCTCCGTATGGCCAGGTTTTAAAAAATATGAATAATAACTGAAAAATTTGTCATTAATATATACTGCGACCTTAAGTCGCAGTTCTTAAAATTTAGTGTATAAAAAGAAATGATTAAAAATCACACGTTTGAATTATAATAAATAGGACTGCGACTAAGATCGAGTTGTAAAGATAGCTTTAACCACTGAAAAAATTGTTTTAATACATACTGCGGCAGTAGTCCCAGTTCTTACAATTTAGTGTATTAAATTAAATAATTGCGACTGAGATCGTAGTTAACAAAACTGTGACATTGTTACTGAAAAAAGACTTTAGTAAAAGTGATTATATTGTTCTGCAAAAAAAAATCTATGTCGCAGTTCCATATACATTACACAAAATCTTTTACATATAAGAAATTGTGGGAAAAAAGGATAAAATAAAAACCTCTTGATCAACATCTAAAGATCTCAACTCTTCAATACTTTCAATATTCTGTGAGGAAGTTGAACCAGATGATATATGGTTCATATTTAGATCTGGAGATAGAAATCGGGGACGATGACGACCTGAATTGGCAGGAGAAGTATTCTGCTCTGCCATCGACATTAAAATTGAAAAGGAGATTTAGGTCTGCAAAGTAAAAAAAAAATCTGGATACCATTATTTTAAAAAAAAAATTTATGGCAGGAAAAGGAAAAATCTAAATCTGACAACGAGCGAAAAACGAAATAGGGGGAAATAATAATAAACAATAGCGAGATAAGTACCTTTTACCGAGGGGCATTTAGTAATTTCACTTATTTCAATAGGCGGGCCGCAACTTATTGGTGTGGCAAAATAATGTGCCACGTCATCGCAGGCTGAGAGAAACTCTCAGCTGTTGGCTGATATACATATCTCTGAATATATATATATATATATATATATATATAATATATATATATATATATATATATATATATATATATATATATATATATATATGAGATAGACTTGTATCCTTTCAAAAAGATTTGATCCCGCATCCTTTTGAAAGGATACAAGTCTATCTCTATATGAGATAGACTTGTATTCAAATGTTGTATTTGAGTGGGAAGGATTCGGGATCAAATCCTTTTGAAAGGATACAAGTGTATCTCTCTCTCTCTCTCTCTATATATATATATATATATATATATATATATATATATATAATATATATATATATATATATATATATATATATTATATATATTATATTATTATATATATATATATATATATATATATATATATATATATATATATATATATATAGTTAGTTAGTTGATCCCTTAAGAACGGTTCTCACGAATTCATGTGAGAACTTTCACATGAGCCGTCGGATCTGATAGAGATCTAGTTTTATTTGATTTGATCTATCAGATCCGACGACCCACGTGAAAGTTCTCACAGAAATCCGTGAGAACCGTTCTTAGAGGATCAGCTCCCTATATATATATATATATATATATATATATATATATATATATATATATATATATATATATATATATATATGGTCCTCAGGGAAATTTTGGCAGTTGGCATAACCTTTTTACATATATCTGTTTTGAAACTTTAGATTATTGCAAAGTTTTCTGATCTTCAAAGAAAACTTACCTAACAAATATCGCCTGTGGAGAAATATATGTAAGCAGCCATATTAATTTGGGAAATTTATTTGAACCCCAAGAAAAGCCCCCCGGTTAAAAAACATCCCGTTGCTTTATTTTGTATAAAAAAAACCCCTTGACCCAGGTATTCATGTGTTTTCCCTCTTGTTTTCATAAAAAGCCAATACGCGATGCAAAGTATTTTCAAATCATTGTATTGCCCTTTGAAGTGGGTCAGAATCTGCTTAGCAAGCCACGTGAGGTATTTTAAATGCGTCTTACGTACAAAAAAAAAAATGGATAAATTTGATACTATGGGGCCGTTTGTTTCGCGTAAAACTATGTAATTCGTAAATGACTTACTACCCAGTTACAACTACGGCGTTTGTTTGGACCGTAATTCGTAAAAGACTTACGTAACTTAACTAACACTCACTTGCAACCCAGTTACCACTCACTTATAGCCCAGTTACAGTTAATTTTGTGGTCATACAAATTTGTGATATTTTTTTATACTAATATTAAAAATTTTTAATATTTAACTTTTTTAATATTTATTTACAGTATTAAAACTTTTAAAATTGTAAAATAGTTAATTTTGTGGTCAACTTTTTCACTTACGACTTATACATTACGACAACCAAACACCGTAAAGTACAATATACTTTCCCACTTTACAATTTTATATTACCAACCAAACACCGTAAAATTTACATACATGTAACTCATTTACAATTGTAAAAGACTTTACCAATTACAACTACGAATTACGGCCAGTTACGACAACCAAACAGACCCTATGGTGGACAGTTTCAGAAATAGTCCATATGTAACTCAAATTTATCCATCTATAACTGTATTACAGGATTTTCTTGGAATAAAGCTTGAATAATATGAAATTTGTGAGATTTTAAGTTTTAATAGAATTTAATAATTGTATTACTGGTCTTAGATATTTAATATGTTTATTTTAAGAGAAATTATCTATTTTTTTCTTGTAAATTATTTAACTAGCAAAATAAAAATAAAAAATTTTCTATTATTTTTTTCTTGTAAACAAATTAGACTGCTGTTTTTCTTCTCTTGCGCTATTTTTTCTCATAAATTTATTTTCTGATATCTTTTATTACAACAATGCTCCTAATAAGTATTCTCACTAATTGAGAATAATAAATATATTGAATTAAAATGTAGATAATTTTATATAAAATGTAGACATTCTAAATAAAAGATAATTTTATATGAAAAATACAAGTAAAAGTGTCCACTTTTTATACAGTGACAATAATATGAACAAATTCAAATATAAGTGGATAACTTAATTGAGATGGATAATTTCAGAAAGAAGTGGACAATTTGACCAATATATGGACAGACTGAAAATAATTTGGACAATTACAGATACCAGTGGACAACTAATTATGGTGAAGAATTTCAGTAACAAGTGGACAAGTTAACTTATAGGAGGACAGATTGACAAACGTTGACATAGATGGATAAATTAAGCCTAAGCATAAAATTGACCATAAAAATTAGACAATTTTAGTTCTATTTTTTGTATAAACTATCCATTTTTTATTTAGTTGTCTACAATTTATATAAAATTATCCATATTTTAGTTCAATATATTTATTATTCTCAAATTAGTGAGACACTTACTGGGAACATTATTGTAATAAAATAATTTAGAAAATTAATTTTATAAGAAAAATAATAGCTTAAGAGAAGAAAAGCAATTGTCTAATGCGTTTAGAAGGAAAAAAAACAAAATAGCAAATTTCTTATTTTTATTTTTCTAATTAAATTTATATAAGAAAAAAAAGAGTATTTATCATAAAATAAGCATATTAAATGTCTAAGATCGGTAATACAAGCACTAAATTGTATTAAAACTTAAAATCTCACAAATCTCATATTTTTCAAAGCGTTATTTAAAGAAAATTCAATAATACAATTACAACTGAACAAATTCGAGCTATAGGTGGACAATTTCAGAAATTGTCCACTTGTAGCATCAAAATTGTTTGTTTTTTCTGCACATCAGACACATTTAATGCGCTTCACATGACTTGCATCAGTTGGTTCTGACCTACTGTCCATTTGACTATGAAATCCGGAGGGAGGGAGCTTAGTAGACAAACTTTGGTATTTGAAGGATTTGATACAAGAAAAAAAAAATAGCATTTTTGTCAAGGGTATCTTTTCTCAGGAGTGTGAAAATAAATTTCCCCATTAATTTTTAAGTATGTCATTTATATTGCTACCATGTAACAAATATAAGAAAATTTTGTTACAGCCGCCTACTTTGCTTCTTAATAAGAAAAAAAAACTCAGCTTCATAATTTTATTTACTACAGCCTCATCCACGTCAGCATAAATTGATTCCTTTCAAATACCACTTCTTTATATATTTTCATTTTCTCTTTTATCCTTCCCCATCACCTCCAACGTTGCTCTCCCCTTAACCCTGATCCCGACGCATAGTAATTCGCAGGTTAACCTATGCGATCTGGTCGCCGTGGGGGTTAGAAGGGCAGGGATCCCCTCCCCGGGTCTTAGGGGGCGGAGCCCCCAGACCAATTTTTTGGGGTCGACCTTTTGGAGATTTCGCTTGCTCGTACTCGCGATGAGTTTTGTTTGTGTTTGTAATTGATGTGGTATTTATATCTGAAAAAAATTAGGGATCATTCGATGCTAGTGAATGGTGGTCTGCTGATGATGACGATGTTGATATGAGAACTGCAAATTATAATTGCAGTCTTATGTGAAGATTGAGACTCATGATCGCAGTCTTATATGAGAATACTGCAAGTATAGTTACAATCTTTTTATTAATTAAAAATAGAGCATTTTGTAAGGAATGCGTTCATTGTCGCAATCCCAATATAGGCTGAAAAATTATATTTTTGTGAGGATGATCGCAGTCCTAATAAAGATTAAAAAATAAGACATTTGTAAGGATTACGATCATGATCATAATAGTATAAGGACTTAGAAAAATATCCTTATATGAAGAAGGGTTGCACTCCTATAAAGACTAAAAGACAAGAAATTTTTGTGAGGACTATGATCAAGGTCACAGTCCTTTAAAGACTCAGAAAAATGACATTTTTTGACTGCGATCATGGTCATTGTCCCCAGAAATAGGACATTTTTTGTGGACTGCAAAGATCACAATCCTCAATAATAGGTTATTTTTGTGAGGACTGTGATCATGATCGCATTCTTCTACATTCTAGCTGTCCGCATTTTCGAAGCGATTCACTTGTTTTTAAAGTAATTACTGCGGAGCATTTGCGTTGTTCACCACTGAGGAGCACTTCTGCGCTTGACACGTGAGCGAACGTGACTGATTTAAAAAAGGAGGTGGCTGAAGCGAATAAAATTATGATGCTGAGTTTTTTCTTACGATTTGACATAAGAGGTTATAAGGAAATCCCCCTAAATATAATGCTAGTTCTAATTTCTTTTGTTTCCACTCATTCAAGTGTATATTTCAACAATTTCAGTACCTCAAATGTAGTAAAAAACTTAAAATTTTTATCCACTTAAGAAAAAAAGATTATTTAAGTTTCATATTCGCCAATTTACTAACTAGCATCTTAACATTCGTTTGAAAAATCTCTTGCAAAATCGTCAATAAGATCCATATCCTATAAAGCACTGAAGATACACTGAACCAGTTCTCTCGAATTATAGCATGGCTTATAGCTTACATGATCCCCGCTCTACTAAGTCGTAAGTCGTAAGTGATAAACTATTTTACAGTTGTAAGTGAGTTTTCCGCAAATATGTTTTACGTTGTTTGGTTAAAAATTTAACCACAAAACTAACTGTTTATTGATTTAAACATATTAAATATTAAAAATTGTAAAATAATAAAAATAAAAATATTAAAATATTAAAAATTTTAAAATAAATAATAAAAAAGTAAATATTAAAAAATATTAAATATTAAAAATACTAAATATTAATATTAAAATATTAGATTACTAAAATATTCATACTAATTGAATATTAATTATTAAAAAATATTAAAATATTGTAACCTAATACTAAATATTATTAAATTCAAGGGCTGTTTGTTTCGCCGTAAAAGGCGTAAAAGTCCATAATTCGTAAATGACTTATAACCCAATTATAACTACGACGTTTGTTTAAACCGTAATTCATAAAAAACTTACGCAACTCAACTATCACTCACTTGCAGCCCAATTACCATTCACTTACAGCCCAGTTACAATTAATTTTGTGGTCATGCAAATTTGTATTATTTTGTTATGTTAATATTAAAAATTTTAATATTTAGCATTTTTAATATTTATTTGCAACATTAAAACTTTTTAAATCGCCAAATAGTTAATTTTGTGGTCAACTTTTTCACTTACGACTTACACATTATGACAACCAAACACCGTAAAATACAATACACTTTCTCACTTACAACTCTATATTACCAACCAAAAACCATAAAACTTACATGCATATAACTCATTTACAACTGTAAAAGATTTTATCAATTATGACTTATAAATTATGGCCAATTACGACAATCAAACAGACCCTCAGTAATGAAATGAGAAATTTCGTTTCAGCCACCGAAGTCAAACCGTAATTAGAAAAAAACTTACTTACATAATTTTATTCGCTTCAGCACTTCTTTTTTAAAGTAAGAATGTATACCCACGTGTCAAGAACTGAAGTGCTTATCAGCGGTGAAAGATGAAAATACCCCTAAATAATCACTTCAAAAAGACAGAGCACTTTGAAAATGCCCTATATCTGAGGACTGTGACTATGATCGCAGTCCTCACAAAATGATCGCAGTATAGAGGAATCATAGTCCTCACAAAAATATCTTATTTCTGAAGACTGCGACTATAATCACAGACCTCACAAAATGATCACGACACTATTATCCTCACAAAATGCCCTATTTATGAGGACTGCGATTATGATCGCAGTCCTCTCACAGTCCATACAAAATTGTCATATTTCTGAGTCTTTATAAAATTGTGATCATGATCGTAGTTCTCTTTATTAGTACTGTGATCATGATCGCAGTATTCACAAAAAAAAATACTATATTTGAGTCTTTATGAGAACTGTGACCATTATAGCAGTCCTAAACGTAGTCCTACAAAATATCCTATTTTTGAGTTTTTGTGAGGACTACGATAGGGCTGCGATCATGATCGCAGTTGTCACAAAATGCCATATTTCTGAGTCAGTCCATACAGAGGATTGAGATCATGAGTCACAATCCTCATATCAGCAAAAGGTCGATCTCCAACGAGATCGGCAAAAGGTCTGCAAAAGGTCGATATCCAACGAGATCATGAGTCACAAACGAGCTCTGCTAAAGGTCGATCTCCAAAAAAATTTCCATGGGCTCCGACTCTAAGAGGGCTCCCTTTCCCCTTTCCAACCTCGGGGAGAGCAACACTGGGGGTGATGAGGAAGAGTAAACAAGAAAATAAAAATATATAAAGAAGTGGTGGTTGGGAGAAATCAGTTTATGCTGATGTGGATGAGGCTGTAACGAGCAAAATTATGAAGCTGAGTTTTTTCTTAATTATGAAGTGAAGTAGGTGACTGTGGCAAAATTTTCCTTAAAAATTTTAGACTCTAAAATAAAAAAATAGTTTAATAATAAAAATATTAATTTTATATTATATATACTAATCTAGTAATAAAAGATTATAATAACAAATTATTAGAATAATTACTAAAAACTTAATTAAAATTTATTCTAATAATTAAAAATCTCATAATTTAAAAAGATTAATCTAATAATAAAAAAATATCTTACAATTAACTATATGCAATACAGATTTACATGACTACTGTTTATACTGCAAGTGAGCTGTAAGTAAGATTTGCATGACTATAAAATTAACTGTTTAAGCTGCAAGTGAGTTACAAGTGCATTTTACAACTTACGGTTCCAAACAAACACTATAAGTGATTTTACTACAATTGTATTTTATCACTCACGGGCCAATTACGGGAAATAAACACGCCCTAATTTTTCCGTATGTCACATAATTTGAAAAGCTTCAGATTACATGAAGAGACCAGATTTATTCACCCCCGCAGCTCTCCTCTCTGTCATCTAGGGATGAATGATCCGATAACTCCAGCGATGATTGCAGTTGGATCTCCCAGAACCGCGGAAATTACAAACTGCACAGCCAGCGCGGCCATCTCACAGCACCTCTTCATCTTCCCTTTGCTCCTGTGATGGTTCCTCCCAGCCCCTCGAATGACCGGAACCTTCATGCTCTCCATCCCCTTCGCGCCCGCGCTTGTCCCCCACCCGTTCGATCCGCCTCTGCTTCCGAAATAAATCTCGTGCCAACTCTCCGCCAGCATCTCCGTCACGCACGCGACATGTAGGTTGTACTTCTTGCATGACGTCCTGTAACTCCAGCTCCTCCCCTTTCTTCCGCAACGATGACATGCCGCTCCGACCTGTAATGCTTACTGAAATCGGTATTTATGCATGATAAACATGGCATTGTATCAGATATTGAATGTGAATACCCAAGTGAGAGTAAACAGTCTCATATAAGACATTTATTGCGAACCCGAGAATTAATCATAGCTAGCATTGAAAAATATACTCGCGGGCGTGACATTACCTTTCGGTAGAGGAAGAGCCTCACGCCGCCCTCTGCATCCAGCACATGTGGAAGATTGGCACAGCAAGGATGGAGGTCGTATCCGCAGGTGAAACAGTGGTAGACGAAACCATAAACATCGCGCTCGCATGCGTTGCAGTAGCGAGCAGTGTTACCTGGGGGGCAAGGGAGGAACTGGAAGATGCACTTTGGGTAGAAGGGGTGACGGATGGTGGAGGATGGCGGCGGGAGGGCACAATGCTTGTGGAGGTCGTAGTCGCATAGGGAGCACTTGAAACGTGACCCTATGCCGGCTTCTTTGCAACCGTCACACTTGAATGGGAACTCAAAGTACTCGAGCCGAAGCTTGTGTTGTGGGTGGCTGAAATGGGTTAGCTCACCGTACTTCATCAGTTGGTAGTTAAGGGGAGGTTGTGACACATGAATGGAAGTAAAATATGGTTATCGGCTGGGCATCTTATACATGGATTAGGCTTGAGAAGGAAGGGAAATATGGAATTTGTTCCTTGGGATGATGCTTGTGCTAGTGTAGAGAGTGATTAAAGAGCAGAGAGTGTCGACATTTAGAATCGCAGAACTCTCCTTCTTTCACTGCTTTTAGTGTGCTTAGTAGTAGACAAACTTGGGTGCACCTCACGATTTCGCTTTCAAAAGAGAACAAAGAGTTTGGTTGTCTAGAATTTCTCTTTGGTCTAAAGTTCTCCTTTGGGAAGTTTTGGTTTGTGTTTAATTCTAGGATGCATAATTAGGAGTGAGATAAGCTGGGAGAAGATACTTGTATTATGCTGAAATACAAGTGAAGTTGTATGAGATGATTTCAGAATAGTATCAAAAATTGTATGTATATGATGATTTTAGAATAATATCGAAAGTTGAATGTCTGAAATTAAGTTTAGTGCACTATGGAAAATGGTTTACAATTATACACTAGCTTCATTGTGTTTTATAGTGTCTCTGGGATTTCTGAAATAGTTAGTTTAATCTACAAATTTGTTTTTTTTAATGATTTTCCTTTCAATCAGAAAAACAATATATTCATAGACCCCATTTAAGATGTGGATACGATATTTAATGATGAGGCACACGAACGACTAATATGCCAGTTTGATTCCCTTAATGGCATGATATTTCGACCTAAAGCTCGAAGTGATAGAGAAGAATAAATTCCTATCTCAAATTCCCAACTGTGTGCCTGTAACCTGCGGTTTGAACTAGAATTGTGAATATCGGTCGATTAGGGAGCCTAGACTGCATGCAGAAGTGGAAACACTGTCCTGTCAGAACTAAAACTGCTCATCATGAATGTATCCAATCTTTATATTGTGCAGATACAGTTCAGATTCCTTGCCTACATTAAGCAGTTAGTGTCTAATTGGATCAAATAGAATGCATTCCATTTTGTACTATATACAATTGTGATATAAGTTTAAGCACAACAAACAACCTGTTCGAACAAGAATTGGGACATATGACTTAATCTAATCCAAACTTAACCTAGAATCAACATTTTATATTCATTTCCCCAACTGTTTGTGATACAGAAACGAAAAAATCGACCCAAAAAAGATAAAATATACGAGAACTGAGGTAAGAGTAAATAAGAAAGCCCAAACCACTAAACAACCCAGATAAGCATTAGAATCCAGCATACTCAACGTTGACGATTTGTAGATTTGTCTTGAACATTATCTCTCTTGATGTTGGCACTGAGAGATGGTCTGTAGAAGAGGATAAGCTTGTTTAATGGCCAGAGGATCTAGCTTGCTGGTGTATTCCACAATTGTCAGCATCTTGGCATCCATAATGCAATACACATCAGATTGTTCTTGGATTCTCATCATTTAAGCAAAGGGAACTTGTTCTAGATGTCTAATGGAATTGCTTCAAGTGTAGTTAGAAAGGAGAATTGCTCTGTGATAATTGTAACATAAAGAGCAAAGGAATAAGGTGGAAGTGTGGGCTCTAAAGATCACACCAACAAACTGTCATCATCCTTTATCTTGATTCCTTCCTTTGGGAGGCCATTGGCCAAATTGAAACCTTTTTCCTGGGGCTGTGGGAAAGGAGTTGAGGAATGCAGCAAAACTTGAGCTTATCCTTTGTTTATTGGCACCAAGAGAACTTAAGGACTTCTCAGAATACAGTTTTCTGAACTATTACGCTGTTTGTTAGTCTTGGTGAAGTTTAACTAATTGGTCAGTAAAACCATGACAGGCTTTATCAACTTTGCTATTTGGTGAACAAATTTGTCTATGTTTAGCAATTATAATGTACGATTTTTGTTGGATAACAATAAATGTCGAAAATTTGCAGATGAACAAATGTGGAATAAATTCATGTATATCTCTGTACAGATCTGGCTGATCTCTGCCTAGTTGCATCAAACTATTCCTTGAGCAGCAACATTTTTGTTATCCTGGTGACAGCTTGAATCCTTCACTTGTAGCATTATACAGAGTAATGGAACCACAATATATTTCACGGATAAAGTCAGAATACTTCATTTTATGTCTTCACATATGCTTATGCTTCTTTAGGGAAAAAAAATATTTTTTTATTTATTGATCATTAGATCATAGCCGGATTTGAACTTGAGACTCCCCACAACTCACTCCCACCTTTTTTAATCACATGAGCCAGCCTCACTGGCTTATGCTTCTCTAATTTGAATAGAAGTCTCCAACCACAGGTTTTGTGGTATTATAACTTAGGCCATGTTTCCATCGAATTCCACCAGTAATGTAGGTTTTCTTCCTTTTGCTCACAATTGTAGATTGTACGTTACTTTTTTTTTTTGGAGAAAAAAACCGTGAGACAAAATACCCCGGGGTTTCATTAATAAGAATATAATGAAACATCCCAAACAACCCAAACTGCGTTCACGAATTCAAAGTTCCCCAGAAGTACAGAAACTATGCACACGTAGATGCCTGGAGAAAAGAAAAGGTACAAAAATACAAAGAAGATTCTCACTCTAAATTCTTCCGTCGACTCAGCCGCAGCACAAACATCCCACTCCGCAGACAAATCTTCTGCAGCCACTTTGTTCCGCCTCATCTCCTCTTCTCCCAGTGTCACTCGCCTACTTTGCTGTCGCTAGTTACGATCATGAAAACACCTCCCACTGCAGTTGACACCTCTCCTCCTTCCATCCTTTAACGCAAACACTAGAGCAAGACTTCTCCTATCAAGTAGGTCCGTGGACCGCTCTCCCCTTCTTCTTTTTCTTCTTCTTAATCTTTTTCGGGCCACGCGAGGGGAACATACACATAAAATTCTCGAACTCATCTTGAAAAAGCTCCCGCAATCCATGTCCCACCACATCCAAGATGAATTCATCACTGACAAGACGTCCCAAGGCTGACCCATGATATTCCTACTACATTACCCTTGACACAGTTGTCCCAAAGAAATCCCATCTGACTGCAGGTCAATCTCATCAGCCACCTGCGAGTAATTCTCAATAAGTTCCAGCAAAGAAACTGACCCCCGCGTAGACCCTTCTCTTCAGAATAATCTGTCACGCTTCGCTTCTTAAAATACTCTGAAGCGGAGACGCGACGAGAGTCGGCGACGCTTATATGCAAGAAGAATAGCTCACGTATATGCGCTAAGTCTTAAGTAACCCAAACTAGGTATAAAGATCTACTAATTATCCCTCGAGATCAACTAAGACAACGGATATCGAAATCACAAATAAAGAGTGGAACATCGTTGAATAATATGTAGTCTAAAGTAGTTCACTTCTAAAAGTTAACACCAACAAACTCATCCATACTCAAATAATATAATCAGTGAATAAATTCTGAAATACTCTAACAATCGTCAATCCCATCTAAAGGCTGATCAAGATCTGATAAAAAGAACAAAAGTCTCAGATCAACTCTAACTCCAACTAAGTTCATAAACTGATCAAAGCATTAAGAAATTCAATCTCTTAATAAAGTAAGATCATAGTTAATTCATCCTCAATATCCAAATGAATCCTCATCTAAATTATCAGCAAATAAATGAATGTCAAGTATGATAAATACTCCACATAAAATATATAATCTAACTATAATCACGAATCAATCAATTTAAGATCAATCAAATCACAGGCTAAGTTATATATCACAACTAGATCTGAATCTGAAGTGGAGAACAAATGCATATGAAATGAGATAAACTCTAATGTCTCGGTAATAAGGTATCGAATCCATATACATTTTAACATTATGATTACCTCTGACCAATTATCTATGATATATCTAAACTCTTATACGGTATAATAATCCACGACATAACTGATACACCCACTATCCAACTAATCCAATCTCTTGATCAAAATAGTCAATCATCAGAGCCATACTATAAATCATATACTGTAACTATTTTAAAACACTGAAAATTAGCCAAACTAACTAATAGTAATAGAATATCGAACACAACTGCACGCTCACATGAAATGATAAAATAGAACTCACATACTAATATAAACCAATACAAGTAGCATTCACCAACAACCATATATAATAATACAAAGAAACACTTACATGAAATAACGCAGTTCCTGGTCTGAATCGCCGTCTGGTCTACACTGCATGAACCAGGATCTCCTAATCATCTCATATGTCGATCTTCGAATCTTCTGGCGTATCGGGTCCACAACAAACATGAATCCAGGTCTCTGATTCTGGGTTTGGAATGCATAATCAGATCTGAATCGCTGCAACATGCAATCATACACACATAATATATACTTACACACATACGTATACTACACACAAACACACGTGTACATCCCCATACATGCGCACGCAAAACACACACACACACACTACATACACACTAGTACATATGCACACTCATATACACTACAACACACTAATACACACACACACACACACTAACATACACAAAAACACATTATCCTCACATCAATACACATGCATACGTGCACACCCTCTTGTACAACATAACACCACCCATGAACAACAACACACATGCACAGCACACACAATTACACATATATTTAGAAGAGAGAAAACACACACATATGTTCACAAAGAAAGAATACATGCAGAGGAAGAGAAGTGAAACACACAACACTATTACAAAGAAATAAAGAAGGAGAGAAGGAAAAGAGAGGACTCACGCAGGGATGGCTCGGTGCATGGCGCAAGGATATGGACGAGGGTCTCAGGCCGGTGGGCTGTGCGTGAGAGGAGGAGGCGGGCTCAGGAGGAGGCGGCATGGAGGAGGTGATCTCGGCCAGGGCAGTGCGTGAGAGAAGGCTCAACATAGGCTGTGCACAGCTGTATGGTGGTGGCCGTGGGAGCCTTGGTTGGTTACTGATGGCGGGCTCTCACCGAAAAGCGAAGAGGTAGGCTACCGGCGGAGGAAGAGGGGTGTGAGGGTGCTCCAGGCTCGGTCTAGCTTGGGTTGCAAGGCCATGGTGAAAAGGCCTGGGTGTTAGGTGGCTGAGGGGGGAGATGCATAGGCCATGGGGGCTGGGCAGCTCGGCTAGGCCATGAGGGTGGCAGCATGAGGGGGTGATCATAAGGGTTGTGGGGGCTCGTAGGTGGTGGGTTCCGGGGATGATGGCGGATCTCTGTAGAGGAGGGTGTTCAGTTAGAAAAATTGTTTGAGGCGCATAATAGTTTCTTTGATATGAAAAGAAAGTTACAATGGATCAATTTCTTATTACAAAAGAGGAGAGGATATTCGAATCTCCACTTTGTTTAATGCTGGGTTCTTGATGTGGCGATGGAGAGTGATTCTTGTTCTTCGTTGACTAGCTGAACGACAAGCTTCTCTTCGAGATCTGCTTCGGGGTGCTCTTGAAAAAGCAATCAGAAAAGAACTCAGTTTTAACGCAATAAATATTTAGTATTCTCTTATCTCTCTCTCTCTCTGTGTGTGTGTGTGTGTGTGTGTGTGTGTGTGTCTAAACCTTTGAGATTGAAAGGAAGAAGCCTTTAACTTTAAATTATCAGCCCTACCTCTAGTAAAAGATCCCCTCCTTCATAGCTCTCAAGGCTATTTATAGGGTCTTAGGGTATCATTGTCCTCTAAAATCCATCCATAATAGGAGTTAACTCTCATATTATGTGGGGGTTAATTGACCCAGTAATGAGAATCAATTACAATAGAAACGCGGGTCACGCATTGGACGCAGACCTCGCTCTGTTGTGTAGACGCAACGCTCACAGGCTTCTCATGGTCACGTTGAAGTTGAAACGCGAAGTTCACAGACACACGTTAAAATTGAGATGCGGAGTTGCTCAGACCGTGTTTGGAGAGAAACGCGGAGTTGTTCAGACCCACATTTGAAGTTGAGACACAGAGTTACTCAGATCCGTGTTTGAAGTTGAGACGCGGAGTTTCTCAGACCCGCTTTTGAAGTGAAATGCGGAGTTGCTCAGACCCGCATTTGAAGTCCGCATTTACCCTTTAATGTGAGGTTCGCGTTTTAGTTTTAAACACGACCTTCACATTGAAGTGAGATCCACGTTTACCCTTGCACATGAGATTTATATTTTAGTTGAAATGCGACCTTCATGTTGAAGTGAGGTCCGCGCCTGAGGACTTGTCTTTAATGATTTTTAGACAGCCTATAAAACCCCCTCCAAAGTTTTCGAAACTCCGCTTTTACTGGGACAGATTTCGGAATACTTTGGACTTCAGGTTGATTTTGAGCTCCTCATGATTGGACTGGCAATCTTTTGAGATGCCCTGAGCTTGATCTTATCTGAATTTCAGTCTTCGTGAGTGTACTATTAAACTGCTTGAAGTCTTTAGGAAGATCATCTTAAAGTTATCGATTTCTTTTGCCAGTGTACTGTTGAACTAATTGTAAAAGCGGGGCCATACTCTGGTGTTGGCAAGAAAAGACACGGCCTTTGTTGATGAAGACGCGGGTCTCATTTGTTGAAGACGTGACTCTTGTATTGTCTTTATTTTCTTTTGTGTTTGAAAATCAGACAAATGAAAGCGATTGAATTTGATTGTTAGAGGTGACGATTAACATAACAACTCAAAGTTTGATCATTCCATTAAAGAATTTTAGAAGGTTACTATCAGAGGTGTGATGTTAACTTGACAGGGGTTGAATTCATGATTTGAATGAATTTTGTGGATTTTCTATTCTATTGATGAGAATAATAAGTGAAATTTGATCCACTGAAATTTATGGAGATTTTTACCATCAGTAGTATAATGTTAACGTGACGGGTTAGAATTTACAGTTTGAGCAAATTGAATTGTCAGAGGTGTGATATTAACTTGACTCATTTTCATTGAGAAAACTGAGAAAATAACTGTTATAGATTTAATGTTAAGTTAACACGAGATGAATGCTAGAGGTATGATATTAACTTAGCATCAAACGTCTTGATTTTGATGAGATAGCTCGAGGGAAAATCATTCATAGGGGTAGTATTTAACTTAACAATGAAATGGATGATAGAGGTGTGATGTTTTAACTTAGCATTGAATGTTTCGAAAGTCGAGAGAATCACTATCATAGGTATAATGTTAACTTAACAGGGATTTGTATTGCGATATGAGTAATTTTGGTCAGAGATGTAGTTTTAACTTGGCCAGGGAATTTTGCGATTTGAGTAATTTGGTTCAGAGGTGTGATCTTAACTTGACCAAGACCTCTAATGTGATAGGAGCAATTTTGGCAGACTTATCATTCTATTGAAAAGAATGATAAGTTAAAATTTTAGCTGTTGAAAAAATTGAGGAAAATCACTGTTAGAGGTATAATATTAACTTAACAGTGGGGTATGCCAGAGGTGTGATGTTAATTTGATATTGTGATTTAAGCAAATCTTGTTAGTTTGTTATTCTGCTGGAGAGAATAACAAGTAGGGTTTGATCCACAGAGAATTTATGGGGATTTTTTACTGTCAGAAGTGTAAAGTTGACGTGACGGGTTTGGATTTACAGTTTGAGCAAATTGACTTGTCAGAGGTGTGATATTAACTTGACAAGGATGTATGCTAGAGGTATGATATTAACTTAGCATCAAGAAGGTCTCATTTTCATTGAGAAAACTGAGAAATCACTGTCATAAGTTTAGTGATAACTGATCGTACATATATTTTGAATTCTTTTCATTACACTCCTACATTTATCGTGTAATAAATCTGCTAATTTTCTTGTCTTAAATATCTATTTTGCAGAAGATAATAATGAAAAGAAAGAGGATTAAACCAAATAAATACCAGTTAAAATCAAAATTAAGTGGATCTATTTGGTTAGCTGAGGATGATCCCAGATCTAGTTAGAACAAATCAAGAATTGGGGCAAATGTTCAGCTGAAGATCAGAACAAATCAGAAAGATAACACCAATGGAAACCGATAAAATTCAGATTTCTATAAATCCATTTTGGTTAGCTAAAAATCAACGGAGGATAATATCAAATACAGAGAGATAAATGGATAGAGAGAAGATCAATGGATGAGATGAAGCAAGTTTGACTTAGATTCTGACTGGATACATTTTAGTATTTGAATCATAACTTTCGCTACTGAATCTTAAATCTGATGATCCAAGATAATCCAGAAAGAAAACTTACATGGCTACAACTCTTATGTTGATCACTTTTCTAATTCTGTCATTTGATAAGTGATATTCAGCAATTAACACGCCAACAAACTGTAGATCAAAACTTAATATCCACATCAAATCAAGTTTGGAGATAAGGAGAGGATTCAAATTCAGAAATAGTCAGCTTTCCCTATCTTCATACTCCTCTAACCTCTGCATTTCTTCTATAAATACCTGCAATCTCAAAGGCAAGGAGGAGGACCAAGCAGAGATAAATTTTAGGCCAGTTTTTCATTTTTTTTAGTGTAGATTTTTATTTTCTTTTTATGTAATTTTTATTTCTTTGTAAGCATATGTTTAGATTGAGATTCATGTAAGTAAGAGAGAGGCTTATGTTGAGAGTGACATCGATGTATCCTCCTCCTTTCTTCCATCGTTTCTGCAAGCAATAAAAGATAATTTTTTTTTATGTTCGTCTTTACTTTTGTTTTCTCTTCTTCTTCTTTCTACTTTTTCTCTTTTGGTTATGATGAGCATCTAAGTGAATCTAGAAGCATCAGTATACCATGCTTGTGTGAGTGCCACCGATATTTTATGATGATGTTCTCCTCCTCAAGATTCCGTATCATTTCATTCTTGTTCATCTTGATGATATAATGCGAATGGGGACTGAGCTCGATCTTATGGGTTATGCGTTGATCGCCTCTGAAGCAAGATAGAACATGCAAGGGTTCCATGTAAGTCATCAACTAGAGGAGGTAAGTATTTCTTTAATCTTTTCTTTCTTTTCTTTTATTTCTTAAGTTTAGATCACCAATACTAACACACCCAACTCTTTCATCACTTATTTCGATTTCTTTGTATATGTCTATTTTCTATTTTTCTCCATCTTCTTAATCTACCATCTTCTTCCTAATTTAACTTTAACTAAATTTTTCTTTTTTCTTTTAAAGAACTAAAGAAGAACTTTAACCATACTTTGTAGCCTAAAAGAGAACTTACTAAAAAGCTTCCATCGCTAGTCCCTCCTTGTGGATCATGACCCGCATAGCCACTTGCTATTGCGGTAGAATTGAGTAACTTGCACTCTTTAATCTTAAAATCTGAAATACTGTATTTGAGTGCAAGTTCTATCTCAATCAAATTTTGGCGCCATTGCCGGGGAGGGACGGTAAGTTATTCTCTTTGTATATATACATTTTTGGTTAATTTTCTTCTTTATTTTTGGTGTACAGATTTAACAATAAGGAACTTTGTTACAGTGGATATATAAGTGGCCCTGGACTCTGCTCAAGAAAGCAGAGCCCAGAAGCCCTCAGATTGCTACATTCCTGTGACAATCTGAGTGAACTACTAACCTGTATTTTCTACAGGTTAGTTGGATTGCAAAGTTTAATTTCTGTAGCTGTTAATTTCCTTATTTGTCTCACTGTACTTCCTTTCTAACCTCAACAGTAAAATGATGCTTGTTAAATGCTAAAAACGGTTTAGACTTTGCATTTTGGCAAGTGTCTAATTCGTTTACATTTTACATTACTGTTGAAGAGTGCTGGAGAAAAAGGTACGTTTGCATGGCATATAGTTTAGGAAACATTCTTGAGTGATTACTTGTTTGTTGAATGTTACTTTTCTTTATCCTGTACACTTTGCACAATCAAGCTTAAGGGCTCGTCCTATAAACAAGATAAGGTGGGGAAGTCATTACCCTCCCTTAACCCACAAACAATCTCCTCACTCACTAACCAAGCCTAACTAAAAATGAGTAGAAGTTGGCCCTAGGGACATCTCGGACTCAATTAGGAGATTATCCTGAGGGGTAATGTGTTAGAATTTGACTCCTGCCAAATCAGTGTCTAAGGAAAGGGATTGAGGGGTGAAACCCCGAAGGCTGGTGGTTTGGCTTAATTAGGCCTGTCGCTTTTGCGCGGATACCTCCCAACAATCTTGTCCTGACCTGGCTGATTAGCTTGTGGTCAAAGTCTACATTATACCTCCCGTGGATAGTCTAACCAGTTAGGAGTCGTCTAGGTCAAAGGTCTACCCTAACATAGTTTAGAATTTTTTTCTCTTTGTTTGCTTAATTGTTTGTGTTTTATTGTGTGATATGGCTTATAACAACAATTTTTCCAATTTTAATAGTAATCCATATTACACGCCAACCTCTTTTCAGATATTACCAACCCGGCATATCATAACTTAACCAACCTAGTGTGCCGGATTGGTCTTATCCGAATCAATATAACTCATACCCCCAATCTTATGACTATAATTTCCAGATTAATTTCAACTCTTCACAGAGTCAATGGGAATTCACCTAACCCGAGTCCAATTTTCAACGAACTTGTCCTCCTCATCCACCTTGTTCACAATATTTTCAAGATTCATACTCAGTTACACCAGTCCAAAATAGAAAATCATCAATTTTGGAAATGAGTATGCGTGAGTCCAAATAAAAATCACAAAATCTGATGGACTCACAATTTCACCACCAATTCCAAAACAACGCTTCATCTTTTCAACAAAACGATGAACCAATCAACTATGAAAGATGCTTGAAGCCATAACTCAGGCTCAAAACGCTCGTAATCATGACATAGATATGATGGTCCAAACTCTACGTTCTCACCGTTTGGCCAGTTCTGATGTCGCTAACCATTCTGTTAGAGCCGAGAGTCATGTTGTTTTGGAAAACAAGGTTCCATTTTAGCACAATCATTTGAACTTACCCAAACTCCAAATTTTGAAAGTGACATTGACAGTTTGGCAAGTTATCCCTTTCCTGAAATTGAACTTGAGAATGAATATGATCATGAACCCTAGTGATTCAATTCTACTTCCTGATTCAATTATGACTCCGGTGTCTTCACCTGATTTCAATCTTCTTCCTGAGTCAACATTGGATCTCGTGCCAATTCATAATGAAATTAAATCGCCTATCTTTGATGATCATCATATTGAACTTGACAATTTCATACTTTTGAAAGTCCCATTGACAAATTGGCAAGTTCTCATTTTTATGAAATTGAACTCAATGAGAAATGTGACCTAGATTCTCATTTTGTGATCCAGTTCAAAATTCCGAATCAATATTGACTCCTGTTTTGTACCCGACTTGAGTAATATTTTAGAGTCAGTTTTAATTTCCACACCTGTCATTCTTGAACTTGAATCACCAATATTAAGTCACATTCCATTGTGGGAAAATGAATGTGGAGTTGAGTTTCAACTTCTTGATTTGGACCCACTTTCTGAACCAATCTCGACTCCTGAACCTTTACTTGACTTAAGTCATTTTTCTGAGTCGGTATTAGTTTCCATACTTTCAAAGTCCAAGTCAATCATTCCATCTTTCAAACTCCATTTTGGGACAAGGCGGTTGACAAAACTGACTCCGAAATTAATTATGAAATTTGGAAATTATATAGGGTTAAATTTTTAATAAAAATAATTCATGTATACATCATTTTAGTGGGTTATATTAGAGAGATTTCTGGTGGGTTCCTCTGAACTCCATGCAAAGTTGATTGGGCCGCATTTCGTGGACCAATCAGACCACCACCGGAACCACCACCTTAAGGTAGTATTTTCCTTCCCTGTCTTCTTTTTCATGCATCTATGCATTAATTCATACATTGAGGACAACGCATGAGATAGGTGTGGGGGAGGGTTCTAACATAACTTAGGTTTTTCTTTTTATTAAAAAAACAAATTTCTTTTATTAAAAAAACAAAACAAATTTTTTTAAACATTTTCTTTACTTTTAAAAACTTTTTGAAATAGAAACAATATTTTGACATATTTTTTGTTAGAAATTAAGTCAATTTTAAGGAATAGGAAAATCAAAATTAGGATTTCTTAAACTGATCAAATAAGATTATTTGTTTGATTTTTAGGTTAGGAAGATAATTTGTCAAAGTAATTTAATCTTGATCTTTACCTTAATGAAATATAAACACTTCATAAACTTACACACTTAGGGTTCAAAAACAAAGATTCTTATGCCTTATAAAAAAAAGAGAGAGAGAAAAAATATATCTATGAAAGATGAACAAATCTAATTATTGATTAGCTAGGTGCTTTGGCCTGAGTAAGCCTTGGTATTTATGCGAAAGATGATTAGATAAATTTGAGAAAAAATATATATATTAAAAAAATCCTCTGATTAAGCTGGGTATTTGTGTCTAATAAAGCATAAGTATTCATGCCTAAAAGTGGTTCATATAAAAAAATCCTTAGTTTTGTGCCTTGTTTCCTCGAGTCCTTAAGTCCTTGGTGTTTTCTCACCCGGTGCCCTAAGACCATTTGGTTTGGGAGCCATCAATTAAAGGCTTGTTACATGGGCAGATTAGAAAGCCTAATAGAACTAAGGAATAATACCACAAAAAATATATAGATAAATAAATAAGGCATAAGAGTTAGAGTTAAAGAACCCTTAGTCAAATTTTCACGGTCACAATGTGCATATGACTTAGGGTAAAGAAATAGACTAGATGAGAAGTACAATTTGACTCCTTATTTTGATTGATAACAAATTTTTGAATAGAGACTAAGTTTAGGAATGAAAAATTCAATTTTCCTATAACTTATAGATTATTTAAATCTTACAATATATTTCAAATAATTTTCTCTTTCAAAATGCTTTTTGAAAATACTAACTCTTTATTACTCTTTCTTTATGAATTTTGTGGGTGCAATCCACTGAAAATCCTCACGAGACAAACTCGTCCTCTAGGGGAAACCTAGAGGTTTAACGGCTTGTTGCACATGCTCAGTGCAATAGCGTAACCTGCGAAAGTGGTCTAATAATCTTGGGTTTAGTTTTCTTGATTTGCTCGAGGACGAGCAAAAGATAGGTGTGGGGGTGTGATCGTACATATATTTTTATTCTTTTCATTACACTCCTACATTTATCGTGTAATAAATATGCTAATTTCCTTGTCTTAAATATCTATTTTGCAGAAGATAATAATGAAGAGAAAGAAGATTAAACCAAAAAATACCAGTTAAAATCAAATTTAGTGGATCTATTTGGTTAGCTGTGGATGATCCCAGATCTAGTTAGAACAAATCAAGATTGGGGCAAATGTTCAGCTGAAGATCAAAGCAAATCAGAAAGATAACACCAAATGGAAACCGGTAAAATTCAGATTTCTATAAATCCATTTTGGTTAGCTAAAAATCAATGGAGGATAATATCAAATACAGATAAGATAAATGGATAGAGAGAAGATCACGGATGAGATGAAGCAAGTTTGACTCAGATTCTGACTGGATACATTTTAGTATTTGAATCATAACTTTCGCTACTGAATCTTAAATCTAATGATTCAGATAATCCAGAAAGACGACTTACAGGGCTACAACACTTATGTTGATCACTATTTCTAATTCTGTAATTGGTAAGTGATATTCAGCAATTAACACGCCAACAAACTGCAGATCAGAACTGAATATTCACATCAAATCAAGTTTTGAGATAAGGAGAGGATTCAAATTCAGAAATAGTCAGCTTTCCCTATCTTCATACTCCTCTAACCTTTGCATTTTTTCTATAAATACCTGCAATCTCAAAGGCAAGGAGGAGGACCAAGCAGAGATAGATTTTAGGCCAGTTTTTCATTTTTTTATGTAGATTTTTATTTTCTTTTTATGTAATTTTTATTTCTTTGTAAGTATAGGTTAGATTGAGATTCATGTAAGTAAGAGAGAGAGGCTTATGTTAAGAGTGACACCGATGTATCCTCCTCCTTTCTTCCATCGTTTCTGCAAGCAATAAAAGGTAATTTTTTTTTGTTTGTCTTTACTTTTGTTTTCTTCTTCTTCTTTCTACTTTTTCTCTTTTGGTTATGATGAGCATCCAAGTGAATCTAGAAGCATCAGTATACCATGTTTGTGTGAATGCCACCGATATTTCATGATGATGTTCTCCTCCTCAATATTCCGTATCATTTCATTCTTGTTCATCTTGATGATGTATGTGAATGGGGTCTGAGCTCGATCGTATGGGTTATGCGTTGATCGCCTCTGAAGCAAGATAGAACATACAAGGGTTCCAGGTAAGTCATCAACCAGAGAAGGTAAGTATTTCTTTAATCTTTTCTTTCTTTTCTTTTATTTCTTTAGTTTAGATCACCAACACCAACAACACCCAACTCTTTCATCACTCATTTCTATTTCTTTATATATGTCTATTTTCTGTTTTTCTCCATCTTCTTAATCTACCATCTTCGTCCTAATTTAACTTTAACTCAATTTTTCCTTTTTCTTTTAAAGAATTAAAGAAGAACTTTAACCATACTTTGTAGCCTAAAAGAGAACTTACAAAAAAGCTTCCATCGCTAGTCTCTCCTTGTGGATCACGACCCGCATAGCCACTTGCTATTGCGATAGAATTGATTAACTTGCACTCTTTAATCTTAAAATCTGAAATACTGTATTTTGTATGCAGGTTCTATCTCAATCATTAACTTAACAATAGGATGAATGCTAGAGGTATGATATTAAGCAATGAACATCTCGATTTTAATGAGAAAGCACGAGGAAGTGAAATACACCTAAGAGGGGTGAATAGGTGTTTTGCTAATCAAATGCAATTTTAAAACTACTTATGATGAATTATGCAAACGGTCTCTCAAAATAAGAATTAAAGCCGAATTCCCCGTGAAGGACTAGAACTTCTTCTCTTTGATTCCTCTAGATAATGAGTTAAGGTGCTCAATTGTCTCTTTATAAAGATGAGTAAAGACCGGTAATGAAAGTGATGGAATGAAAGCAATTATAAAATGCAAGATGAACAATTACACAAGTATGAAAAATGAAAAGCAATAGAGAGCAAGACTCAAGCAATCGTAAACACAAAGAAATTTGTTTTGAGGTTCGAGCCACCGCTCTACGTCCCTGCCTTCACCACTATGAAGGATTTCACTATTCTCTAAGGGATCTTCCATAAAGGGGCCTTACACAAAGGAAGTACAACTTGGTCTACACAAGACTGGAGTACACAACTCCACCAACTCAACCCTCTACACAAGAGGTAGCATAAAGCCAATTGAAGTTACAAAGCACTTGGTGATCTAACAAGATCACAAACACTCTCTCTTACAACTTCCTATAGAGTAGAATATGAAGTGTTGCATAAAACGTTAAGTGAGAGATGAAATTTAGTTAAAAAGAATAGAGGAGCTTTAACACTAGCTAAAAATAGCTTTGGAAAGAAAGAACTTGAAGATTGAAAGCTAAAAAAACTTCTCTCTTTTGAAATAAACTTGAAAACTTGTAAACTTGTGTATTTTTCTTTTTCTAGAACCAAAACCAATGACCCATATATATAGGCAATGAATAAATATTATTTATAAATCATATCAGGTCATTTGGGGTGTGTTTAGACACTTGGAAACAAAAAATGCCCGTTGAAATTCACTAAAAATAAAATAGATTAAAAAACTATCTATTATGGCCATCTAGCAGACTGTTATGTCATCCAGAAAAGAGCCATTAGCTCCGATCGATTGGGCGGTCGATCGCTCAGTAGTTTAGAAAGAAAAATTAAACTGTCGGTCGATCGACCGGTCGGTCGCCCTAACTGAGAGTTAGGGTCTCTTAGTCAGTTGACCGCTCGATCGACTGCAAGGGTTAGCGGTCGACCGCTCGGTCGACCGACAATGTGCACAAATGTGTAGGCCCCTGGCCAAAGGTCGGTCGATCGTCCGGTCGACCATTTTGGCCTGAAATGGGCACTGGTCAATCGGGCGGTTGACCATTCTGGCCTGAAATAGTTTTCTGTATTAGTTTTAAATTTCTTTTCTATATTAGTTTTGAATTTCAAACAATTTTCAAATATTTTATATTAGTTTAAGTGTAATGTATCAATGTATAGGTGATGAAATACATGTTCTAAACTAGTTATAAGATTTTGGAAAAATTATGAGACATGTATCAAAATCAAACATGCAAAACACCAATACTATCAAAACTTGTATTTTTTGAAATCATGTATTTTGTGTGCATAACTTCTTGAGCATCACTACTATATTCTACACTTTAACAAACTAATATCTTACAGGGCTCTAGGTAACTACAAGATTTTCAACCGGGCTTCTCTACTAGTGACGTTGAGTTATTTGAGCTTTAATCCCGTATTTGAGTCTTCTTGAGTCTCCAACACCTTCCTTTAGAGGAAGAAAACTCCTTGAATCCTTAGAACCCTGAGATAAAGTTAAACACTTGAACTTGAATAGTTCAAATAATCACACACGTTTTGTTATCATCAAAATCATAAAACCGGGTAATTGTAACCTTGGGCCAACAATCTCCCCATTTTTGATGATGACAAAACATGTGAGTTATTTAATATAAAAGATAGAAAAGAGCTTGAAAAAGATCCCCCATAAGTTATGCTATCTATCAAGTATAAGAAAACATTATGACTTTAAATGAGTTTGACAATATAATCAAGTCACACATATATGCATATATAAAGATGATACCAATATAGAATAATATGCATATTTAGCCTACCATCCTTCCAATCCTCTTTCCTCAAAAAATAGTATATAGGCATGGTAAAGAGAATGGATATAGAATACCAAAACAACTTAAGAACTCAAATATCTCTCACCCTTTTTGTCATGCATAAAAAGGGTAAAGATATCAACATAAAGGAGATATTAATTTGAAAAATACATGTAAAAAAATTTGAAAATATTTTCAAAACTTTTGAATCCATAATACAAACATTTAACTCACCACAAGTGAATGAAAATCTATTATAATCTAATGGTTTAGTAAATATATTCAAAAGTTGAAAATCGGTAAAAACATAATCAATTTCAATATCGCCTTTCTCATAGTGATCTCTACGAAAGTGATATCGAATATCTATGTGCTTGGTCTTGCTATGTTGATTTATATTTTTGATCATATGAATAGTGCTAGTATTATCACAAAATATATTATTATGGTCATAATGCAAATCATAGTCAAGTAGAGTATGTTCATCCATAAGACTTGCGCACAATAAGCCCTGGCTGCAACGTACTTCGCCTCGGCGGTTGAGAAGGCTATAAAATTTTATTTCTTGGAAGACCACGAAACATGATAATTTCCTAGAAATTGACAAGTACCACTAGTGCTCTTCCTATCCACTTTACAACCGGCATAGTTGGCATCCGAATAACTCGTCATGGGAAATTTTCTGATTTTCGGATACCACAAGCTCATTCTAATAGTGTCCTTAAGATATCTAATAATACACTTTACCGTAATTAAGTGAGACTCTTTAAGATTAAATTGAAATCTAACACATAGACACACAAGCATAATATCCGGCTTACTAGCTATCAAATAAAGTAAACTACCAATCATACTTCTATAAAGTTTAATGTCTATATTTATATCTTGTTCGTCCTTATCAAGCTTAGTAGTAGTGGCCATAAGAGTCTTGCTTAATTTTACATCTTCAAGTCCAAATCTCTTGATGAGTTTTCTTATGTACTTGGTTTGATTTATGAAGATCTCATCACTCCTTTACTTGATTTGGAGGCCAAGAAGTAGTTTAGCTCTTCCACTGTAGACATCTCAAACCGTTCTGCATGCATGATTCAAATTCTTTACAAAGCTTTTCATTAGTGGATCCAAAAATAATATCATCAACATAAATTTTACCATTTAGGATATCACTATCTACATGTTTTGTAAACGAAATGGCGTCAATTTTACCTTTAACAAAATCGTTTGAAATTAGAAAAGTTGAAAGTCTTTCATACTAAGCTCTTGAAGCTTGTTTTAAGCCATATAAAGCTTTATTAAGTTTGTACGTAAAATCCGGATGTGTAGGATCAACAAACCTGGGGGGTTGTTCAACATACACTTCCTCTTCTATAAAATCATTTAAAAACGCACTTTTGACATCCATTTGAAAAAGTTTGAAATCTTTATAAGAATCAAAGGCAAGTGCATCCGTATGGCTTCAAACCATACTATGGGTGCAAAGGTTTCCTCAAAATTGATACATTCAATTTGGATGTAACCTTGGGCCACTAACCTAGCTTTATTTCTAATAACATTACCCAACTCATCCAACTTATTCCTAAAGATCCATTTAGTACCAATAGTTGGTGTATCATGGGGTCTAGGAATAAGACGTTAAACTTGGTTGCGCTTAAATTTATTGAGCTCTTCTTGCATTCCAAACAACCAATATGAATCGGCCTCGGCTTCGAGGATGTTTTTGGGCTCAATGTGTGAAATAAAAGCAACATGCCCACATAAATCATGGAGTTTGGATCGAGTAGTTACCGCCTTGGATACATCACCTATGATGAGGTCCTTGGGATGATTTGAAGCAAATCTTCAATTCTTTGGAAGTGGTTATATTGGCTCCACTTCAACCTCTTGAACTCCACCTTGTTCATCAATCTTTGGTTTTTCTTCTTCTATAGGTGAGTCCTTCAAGGTTATCTGCCCCATGTCTTCACCTAAGAAATCAATCTCTACAATATTCTTCACAAACACATTAGATTCCTCAAATTTGACATGAATAGATTCTTCAATAGTCAAATAAGTTCTATTGAAGACTCTATAGGCCTTACTAGTATTTGAATACCCAATAAAAATGGTTTCATAAGATTTGGATTCAAATTTTCCTAAATTACTTTTAGTGTTTAAAATAAAGCATTTACAACTAAAAACTTTAAAGTAAGAAACATTATATTTTCTCAAACAATAAATAAAATGATGTTTTAGATATATTTTTACAAAAATAAATTCTATTTAAGATATAACATGATGTGTTTATGGCCTCGGTCCATAAATATTGAGGGAGCCCGTATTCATTTATCATTATTCTAACCATTTCTTGAAAGTACAATTCTTCCTTTCAATGACTCCATTTTGTTGTAGAGTTCTAGAACATGATAGTTCATGTTTGATTTCATGTTCTTCACAATAAGTGATAAAGGAGTAGTTAATAAATTCACCACCTCTATCACTTGTTATACGTAAAATCAGAAAATCTTTTTCTTTTTCAACTCTTTTTATAAACACTTGAAAATGTGAAAAGATTTGATCTTTGTATTCTAAAAAGAAACCCATGTGAAACGAGAAAAATCATCAACCAAAATAAAAACAAAACGATTTTCACTTAGATTTTTGATTTGAGTTGGACCAAACAAATCCATGTGAATTAACTCCAAAGGTCTTGATGTCATGATATTCTTAATTGTGTTGAAAGAGGACTTGATTTGTTTTCCAAATTGGCATACATCACAAATGCGGTCCTTTCCAAATTTCAAATAAGGAATATCTTTCACCACTTCCTTACTTATTACTGATTCTTGATAGATAGTCAAATGAAACATAGCCTAGTCTTCTATGCCATAACCAAGAGTCTTCATTAAAGGCATTTAAACATGTAGCGTTGCATTGTAAATTTGACATATCAATCATGTACACATTATTTTTATGAAAACCAGAAAGTACACATGCATTGGTTTGTCTATCTAAAATATTGCAAGATAAATCATTAAAAACCACTTTGAAACCTATATCACAAAGTTAGCTAATACTCAAGAGGTTATGCTTGAGATCATCAACTAAAACAACATTTTCAATTAAGGGAGATGAGCCAATTTTTATGTTACTTATACCAATAATTTTTCCTTTGGAATCATCTCTAAAGGCGACAGTGCCACCTTCATAGTATCTTGATAGGGTTACAAAATTATTGATATCTTAAGTCATATGTTTTGAGCAACCGCTATCAAGATACCACTGCTTCCAACGTCTTAGAGCCTTGGTGTGTACCTATATCAAATAACGAATTGGTTATTTTGATACTTAAATTTTCTTGGGTCCTATAATGTTAGATTTTCGAACCCAAATGCGATCATAAGAATCATTTATTCTATCAAAATAAAATTTGGCAAAGTGATATTTTCGGCCATAATAAGTGCATGAATAAACTCTGCCATATATAAAAACATGATGTGAGTGTGGGGTGTGAATATGTTTGGTGTGTGTAGAATGTCTAGCATGACGTGTATGTATAAATTGTGATTTAGGAGTGTTGATATGTGTATTGTGATGAGCATGTGTGGTATGAATATTTTTCTTTGGAGTATGTTTCTTAGGAAACATTGCCTCCAACCTAGCTTTATCAAATTCACATTTCTTTAATACATCTCCTAAAGAGTTAATTTTATCTTTAAAATAGAAATCTCATTTTTATCAATTAATAAAAATTTTGCTTTACATGAAATTTTATATGCATCGAAATCGTTTTGTATAGATATGAGTGTGGAAGATAAATCATCTTTTTCTTTTAAAAGTATAACAATTTTATTATGTAGGGTTTCATTTCCCTTTTTCAATTTTAAATACTTCTTTCTAAGAAAATCATAGTTGTTAGACAACTCTTCAAAATCCTCACCTAATTCATCCATTATTAATTCACTATCATCAAGTGAGGGTTCGAATGTTACCTTAAGTGTGTTATCATTACCATGAAACGCACGTGTGTTCTTCATCGATTTCACTCTCTGAGTCCCAAGTAGCTTTGAGAGCCTTCTTTTTATAGGGCTTCTTGGAGGTTGAAGGTTTGCTCTTGGTCTCCGGACAATGCATAACCATGTGGCCCAGCTTCCGGCAATTGAAGCATATGACCTTATCTTCGTTCCTTTGCCATCTTCTTCTATTGCAAAACTTGGCCTTGTTGTACTTTCTCCTTATATTTTTCACTAGGAGGGAGAATTCGTTATCATCCTCTTCTTAATCATCATCGTTGGAGATGGTGGGAGTGGATTTGAAAGCGACCACTTTCTTCTTTTGTGGTGCCATCTCTTCCCTCACCTTCCTCTCCATTTCATGGGCCTTAAGGTTTCCTATAAGACCAATCAGCTCCATCTCTTCTTTGTCATTTAACTCCTTCAATGTAGTAGCCTTGACTTCCCATAAGGGTGGAAGTGTCCGAATGACCTTCCTTACTTTTGATCATTGTCAATGACATCACCTAAAGAAGTAAAACCATTAGTTATTTTAGTAAATTTTGTTTCCATGTCATCAATGGTGTCATTATCAAGCATGGTGAAAATTTCATATTAGGAATGCAAGAGATCAATTTTGCTCTTTTGATTTGTGACGTTCCCTCGTGTGTGTCTGCTAGGTGTTTTCAAATCTCATAGGTGGATTTACAATGGATGACCCTAGCAATATCGTCATCATTCAAAGCTTGAAGTAAGGCATAGTGTGCCTTAACATTTGCATCAAACTCCTTAGTGGCAATGTCGGACCAAGTGTCTTCATCACCAATAGATACACTAAAGGATTTAGTCACCGCTTTTGTAACCTGGCTTCCTAAGAATTGCAAAAATACGGTCACCTTAACCTTCCATATAGGAAAGTTAAGGCCATCAAACTTGGGAGGGGTCTTAATACCTTCGGCTATTTTTACTAAAGTGGATGAAGATGAAATTTTGAAAGAAGTGATTAGCAATTAGGATCTCTCTAAGGTTGTTAAGCTAAAAACTAGAGAACAAGGCTCTGATACCAATTAAAATACACCTAGAGGGGGTGAATAGGTATTTTGCTAATCAAATGCAATTTTAAAACTACTTATGATCAATTATGTAAACGGTCACTCAAAACAAGAATTGAAGCCAAATTCTCGTGAAGGGCTCTGGAACTTCTCCTTTTTGATTCCTCTAGATAATGAGTTGAGGCGCTCAATTGCCTCCTTGTTGAGATGATTAAGACCGGTAAAGAAAGTGATGGAATAAAGCAATTATAGAAAGCAAGATAAACAATTACATGTTGACACTCTAAAAAAGACAAGATTCCTGACTGGCCGGAACAATGTCTAACTTGTTGACATTTATAAAAGACAAGTGACAGACAAGCTGACGACCAGTTCTGTACCCATCTCCGAGGGACAAATCAGCGACTTGAACTCTACTGATCTAGTAAAACAGACAGCGAGCCCAGCTTGTCTTTGAAGAGACCTAAGCAGGTCTAAGATGCTAGGTTAGCTCAACACTTAGCATCACATGAGCCCAAGGAGATAGCCTCACCTGAGAGGCTAAGTTTGTCCAACTTCGCCTTGGAGCCGTTCAAAGCTCCATCAGGGAGCTAACTTATAGCTTCGCTTGAAGTGCTCAGTTAACTCCACAGAGAGTTAGCTTCGCTCGAAGTCACACGCAACCGCGCAGAAGGATGTTCGGTAGCTTCGCCACATATGTTTATCCAGCTCCGCTGAAGAGCTTTCTTTTGACTTCGCCAGATGCTCCTTCCAGCTCCGCTGTGAGCTCGATGCGGCAGCTCCGCTGCAGGTCTTTTATGGTCAACTTTGACCAATTAAATCTCCAGATGAGATCAAATCTATTCAAGATCAAGATCAAATCTAATCGACATCAAATCTGAGATCAAATTTGGCAGTTATTTACCATAATCTCTTGACTCTCCTAAAACAAGTAAGAAGATCAAGGGAGATCTTTCAATTATTTGGAAAGAATCAGAATAGATCAGGAGATTGACACTACCTGCTATTCCTAGCTTCGCAGAAGCTGATTCTAGCCTCGCAGCAAGGCTACTTTTCAGATTTAAACAGATAAACTCAATTTGTTTCCAGATTTTCAAGGACGATTATACTCCTGCTCTCCCCATAAATAGCCCACCAGAGGCATATGAAGGGACACACGCAAAAAAGAGAGAGGCAACACGCACAAGGCACAGAGGCTGAAAACAGAGAGACGGCTAAACAGAGATCTATTCTCTTGCTTCCAAGAATTCAGAGAATTGCTTCTATAATCAGGGTGCTAATACCCTAATACCTTCTGATTGAGCTTTTACCTGCACACAAATACAAAATTTCAGAACTTTTAAAATAAAAGTGCAAGGTGCTCAATTCTACCGAATAGCAAGTGGCTATGCGGGTCGTGATCCACAAGGAGGGACTAGCGATGGAAGCTTTTTTAGTAAGTTTTCTTTTAGGTTACAAAGAATGGTTAAAGTTCTTCTTTTAGTTCTTGTAAAGAAAAAAAGAAAAATAGAGTTAAAGTTAAATTAGGAAGAAGATGGTAGATTAAGAAGATGGAGAAACTAGAAATGATATGTACAAAGAAATGGAAAAGGAGTGATAAAAGAAGTGGTAGATTGTGGTGTTCTAAACTAAAGAATAAAACGAAAAGAATCTAAAAGTTACTTACTTCCTTTGGCCAAATGCTTACCTTGAATCTTTTACAATGAAGTTACTTTGAAGTGAGGTGATCAACGTATAGCCCATAAGAGTTGATTGCCGTCTCCTCCACATTATATCATAAAGACGTTGCAAGCATGAAGTGATATAGAATGAAACTCAAAATCCATCGTCATGAGCTATCGGTGGCACTCGCAAAGGCAAGGCTCTTTTGATGCTTTAAAACTCACTTGGATAGCAATTTGTATCAAAAGAAGAAAAGTAGAGAAGAAGAAGAACAAAAACAAAGTATATACAAAAGGGAAACTACAGATTCGATTTTATAACAATAAGAGAAAAGAAGAAAATCTTACACCGGTGTCACTCTCAGCACAACCTTCATTCTCATTCTCCTATGAAACTCTGATCTCCTCTGATTTACATAAATTAAAACATAATATTACATGAAAAGAAAAACAAAAACTTACACTAAAAATGAAAAAGTGGACTAAATCCTATCTCTGCATAGTTGTTCTCCTTGCCTTTGAGATTGCAGGTATTTATAGAAGAAATACAGATGTTAGAGGAGTATGAAGATAGGGAAAGCTGACCATTTCTGAATTTGAATCCTCCCCTTATCTCCAAACTTAATTTGATGTGGATATTCAGTTCTGATCTGCAGTTTGTTGGCGTGTTGATTGCTGAATATCACTTATCAAATGACAGAATTAGAAATAGTAATCAACATAAGAGTTGTAGCCCTGTAAATCGTCTTTTTGGATCATCTTGAATCATCAGATTTGAGATTCAATAGCAAAAGTTATGATTCAAATACTAAAATATATCCAGTCAGAATCTGAGTCAAACTTGCTTCATCTCATCCGTTGATCTTCTCTCTATCCATTTATCTCTCTGTATTTGATATTATCCTCGGTTGATCTTTAGATAACCATAATGGATTTATAGAAATATGAATTTTATCGGTTTCCATTTGGTGTTATCTTTCTGATTTGCTCTGATCTTCAGCTAAACATTTGCCCCAATCCTTGATTTGCTCTAACTAGATCTGGGATCATCCTCCGCTAACCAAATAGATTCAGTTAAATATGATTTTAACTGGTATTTATTTGGTTTAATCCTCTTTCTCTTCATTATTATCTTCTACAAAATAAAAATTTAAGACAAAGAAATTAGCAGATTTATTACACGATAAATGTAGGAGTGTAATGAAAAGAATGCAAAATATGTGTACGATCACACCCCCACACCTATCTTTCGCTCGTCCTCGAGCAAAACAACAAAACTAAACTAAAGATTATTAGACCACTTTCGCAGGTCACGCGATTGCACTGAGCTTATGCAACAAGCCGTTAAACCTCTTGGTTACCCATAGAGGATGAGTTTTGTCTCGTGAGGATTTTCAGTGGATTGCACCCACAAAATCCATAAAGAAAGAGAAAAATATTAGTATTTTGAATACTCATTTTGAAAGAGAAAAATATTTGAAATATTATTGTAAGAATTAAGTAATCTATAAGTTATAGGATAATCGAATTTTTCATTCCTAAACTTAGTCTCTATATAAAAATTTTGTTATCAATCAAAGTAAGGAGTCAAATTGTACTTCTTATCTAGTCTATTACTTTACCCTAAGTCATATGCACCTTTGTGACCGTAAAAATTTTGACTAAGGGTTCTTTAACTCTAACTCTTATACCTTATTTATTTATAAATATATTTTTTGGTGATATTATTCCTTAGTTCTATTAGGTATTCTAATCTGCCCATGTAACGAGCCTTTAATCGATGACTCCCAAACCAAATGGTCTTAGGGCACCGGGTGAGAAAACATCACAAGGACTTAAGGACTCGAGCAAATAAGGCCACAAAACTAAGGATTTTATTATATGAACTACTTTTAGGCGTGAATACTTATACTTTATTAGGCACAAATACCCAGCTTAATTAGAGGATTTATATATATATATATATATTTTTTCTCAAATTTATCTAATCATCTTTCGCATAAATACCAAGGCTTACTCAGGCCAAAGCACCTAGCTAATCAATAATTAGATTTGTTCATCTTTCATAGATATATTTTTTTTTCTCTCTCTCTCTTTTTTATAAGGCATAAGAATCTTTGTTTTTGAACCCTAAGTGTGTAATTGTATGAAGTGTGCATATTTCATTAAGGTAAAGATCAAGACTAAATTACTTTGACAAAATTTTTCCTAACCCTAAAAATCAAACAAATAATCTTATTTTGACCAAGTTTAAGAAATCCTAATTTTGATTTTCCTATTCCTTAAAATTGACTCAATTTCTTACAAAAAATATGTCAAAATATTGTTTCTATTTTCAAAAAGTTTTTAAAAGTAAAGAAAATGTTAAATTTTTTTTTTTAACAAAGAAAAACCTAAGTTATGTTAGAACTCTCCCCCAAACTTATCTCATGTATTGTCCTCAATGTATGAATTAAAGCATAGATGCATGAAAAAGAAGAAAGGGAAGGAAATATTACCTTAAGGTGGTGGTTCCGGTGGTGGTCTGATTGGTCCACGAAATGCGGCCCAATCGACTTTTCGTGGAGTTTGGAGGAACCCACCAGAAATTTCTCTAATATAACCCACTAAAATGATATATACATGAATGATTTTTATTAAATATTTTACCCCATCTAATTTCCAAATTCCATAATTAATTTCGGAATCAATTTTGTCAACCGCCTTGTCCCAAAATGGAGTGTGAAAAGATAGAATGATTGACTTGAACTCAGGAAGTACTGGAACTAATACTGACTCAGAAAAGTGACTTAAGTCAAGTAAAGGTTCAGGAGTCGAGATTGGCTCAGGAAGTGGGTCGAAATCAAGAAGTTGAAACTCAAGTCCACATTCAGTTTCCCACAATGGAATGTGACTTAATATTGGTGATTCAAGTTCAAGAATGACAGGTGTGGGAATCAAAATTGACTCTAAAATATTACTCAAGTCGGGTAACAAAACAGGAGTCAATAATCATTCGAGAATTTGAATTGGATCACAAATTTGAGAATCTAGGTCATATTTCTCATTGAGTTCAATTTCATAAAAATGAGAACTTGCCAATTTGTCAATAGGACTTTCAAAAGTGTGAAATTGGTCAAGTTTAATATGATGATCATCAAAGATGGGTGATTCAATTTCATGATGAATTGGCACAGGATCCAATGTTGACTCGGGAAAAAGATTGAAATCAGGTGAAGACACTGGAGTCATATTGAATCAGGAAGTAGAATTGAATCACTGAGTTAAGGTTCAGGATCATATTCATTCTCAAGTTCTATTTCAGGAAAGGAATAACTTGCCAAACTGTCAATATCATTTTCAAAATTTGGAGTTTTGGCAAGTTCAAATGATTGTGCTAAAATGGAATCTTGTTTTCCAAAACAACATGACTCTTCAACTCTAACAGAATGGTTACGACATCAGAACTAGCCAAACGGTGAGAACGTAGAGTTTGGACCATCATATCTATGTCATGATTATGAGCGTTTTGAGCCTGAGTCATAGCTTCAAGCATCTTTTCATAGTTGACAGGTTCATCGTTTTGTTGTGATGGGTCTTGAAAAGATGAAGTGTTGTTTTGGAATTGGTGATAAAATTGTTAGTCCATCAGATTTTATGATTGTTGTTTGGACTCATGCATACTCATTTCCAAAATTGATGGTTTTTCTATTTTGGACTGGTGGAACTGAGTATGAATCTTGAAAATATTGTGGATAAGGAGGACAAGTTGGTTAAAAATTGGACTGGGGGGAGGTGAATCCCCATTGACTCTGTGAAGAGTTAAAATTATTCTGAAAATTTTGGTTATAAGATTAGGGGCATAGGTTATATTGATTCGGATAAGACCAATCCGACACACTAGGTTGGTTAAAGTTATGATATACCGGGTTAGTAATATTCGAAAAGAGGTTGGTGTGTAATATGGATTACTATTAAAATTGAAAAAATTGTTGTTATAAGCCATATCACACAATAAAACACAAACAAAGAAAAAACAAACAACTAAGCAAACAAAAAAGAAAAATTCTAACCTAAGTTAGGGTAGACCTTTGACCTAGATGACTCCTAACTGGTTAGACTGTCCATAAAAGGTGTAATGCAGACTTTGACCACAAGCTAATCAGCCAAGTCAGGGCAAGATTGGTGGGTGGTTATCCGTCAAAGACGTTCCTTAATTAAGTAACCACCAACCTTCGGGCTTTCGGCCCTTAATCCCCTTCCTAGACACTGATTTGACAGGAGTCAAATTCCAACACCTTTCCCCTTAGGATAATCTCCTAATTGAGTCTGAGATGTCCCTAGGGCCAACATCTACTCATTTTTAGTTAGGCTTGGGTTAGTGAGTGAGGAGATTATTTGTGGGCTAAGGGAGGGTAATGACTTCCCCACCTTATCTTGTTCATAGGACAAGCCCTTAAGATTGATTTAGTGCAGTGTACAAGAAAAGCAACACTTAAGCAATGTAAACAATCCAAAAGTGTTCTTATACTAGATGCTATACACACGTACCTTTACTCCAGCACTCTTCAACAGTAATGAAAAATGTAAACGAATTAGACACGTGCCTAAATGCAAGTCTAAACCGTTTTTAGCATTTAACAAACATCATTTTACTGTTGAGGTCAGAAAGGAAGTACAGTGAGACAAATAAGGAAATAGATAGCTACAGATATTAAACTTTGCACTACAGCCAACCTGCAAAAATACAGGTTAGTAGTTCACTCAGATTGCCACATGAATGTAGCAAATCTGAGGGCTTCTTGGCTCTGCTTTCTTGAGCAGAGTCTAAGGCCACTTATATGTCCACTGCAGCAAAGATTCCTTGTTGTCAAGCCTGTACCCCAAAAAAAAGAAAGTTAACCAAAAATGTAAATTTAAAAAGAGAATAACTTACCATCTCTCCTCGGCAACGGCGCCAAAATTTGATTGAGCTTTTACCTGCACACAAATATAGAATTTCAAAACTTTTAAAATAGGAGTGCAAGGTGCTCAATTCTACCTCAATAGCAAGTGGCTATGCAGGTCGTGATCCACAAGGAGGGACAAGTGATGGAAGCTTTTTTAGTAAGTTTTCTTTTAGGTTACAAAGAATGATTAAGTTCTTCTTTTAGTTCTTGTAAAGAAAAAGAGAAAAATAGAGTTAAAGTAGAATTAGGAAGAAGATGGTAGACTAAGAAGATGGAGAAACTAGAAATGATATGTACAAAGAAATGGAAAAGGAGTGATAAAAGAAGTGGTAGATTGTGGTGTTCTAAACTAAAGAATAAAAGAAAAGAATCTAAAAGTTACTTACCTCCTTTGGCCAAATGCTTACCTTGAATCTTTTGCAATGAGGTTACCTTGAAGTGAGGCGATCAACATATAGCCCATAAGAGTTGATTCCCGTCTCCTCCACATTATATCATCAAAACGTTGCAAGCATGAAGTGATATAGAATGAAACTCAAAATCCATCGTCATGAGCTATCGGTGGCACTCGCAAAGTCAAGACTCTTTTGATGCTTTAAGACTCACTTGGATAGCAATTTGTATCAAAAAAGAAAAGTAGAGAAGAAGAAGAAGAACAAAAACAAAGTACATACAAAAGGGAAACTACAGATTCGATTTTATAACAATAAGAGAAAATAAGAAAATCTTACACCGGTGTCACTCTCAGCACAAGCTTCGTTCTAATTCTCCTATGAAACTCTGATCTCCTCTGATTTACATAAATTAAAACTAAAAATTACATGAAAAGAAAAACAAAACCTACACTAAAAAATGGAAAAGTGGACTAAATCCTATCTCTACATGGTCGCTCTCCTTGCCTTTGAGATTGCAGGTATTTATAGAAGAAATATAGAGTTTAGAGGAGTATGAAGATAGGGAAAGCTGACCATTTCTTAATTTGAATCCTCCCCTTATCTCCAAACTTGATTTGATGTGGATATTCAGTTCTAATCTGCAGTTTGTTGGCGTGTTGATTGCTGAATATCACTTACAAAATGATAGAATTAGAAATAGTGATCAACATAAGAGTTGTAGCCCTGTAAATCGTCTTTCTGGATCATCTTGAATCATCAGATTTGATATTCAGTAGCAGAAGTTATGATTCAAATACTAAAATGTATCCAGTCAGAATCTGAGTCAAACTTGCTTCATCTCATCCGTTGATCTTTTCTCTATCCATTTATCTCTCTGTATTTGATATTATCCTCGGTTGATCTTTATCTAACCACAATGGATTTATAGAAATCTGAATTTTATCGGTTTCCATTTGGTGTTGATCTTCAGCTAAATATTTGCTCCAATCCTTGATTTACTCTAACTAGATCTGGGATCATCCTCAGCTAACCAAATAGATCCAGTTAAATCTGATTTAAACTGGTATTTATTTGGTTTAATCCTCTTTCTCTTCATTATTATCTTCTACAAAATAAAAATTTAAGAGAAAGAAATTAGCAGATTTATTACACGATAAATGTAGGAGTGTAATGAAAAGAATGCAAAATATGTGTACGATCACCTTCCTTCCTCTCAAGGAATTTTCGGAACCAGGCGAGAAGGAATTCCCAAGTGGAGGCAGTTTGAGAAGTAACAAGAGGGTTCTACCAACTTTCTGTTCTCTGATTCCCTAAACCAGGCAAGAAGAGAATCCCATCGATCGCATCATCAAAGAGACAAAATGGTCGCGCGCTGACCAGACTCCTATCGGCACACTTCTCCAGAATCTCAGAGGAGATCTACTTGTAATCTTTTTTGAATACTTCTAATTTAGCTCCTCGACCCCCTTTTTGTAAGTTTTCCCCTTTGCAAAATCAATGAAAAATAAGATGGCGACTCCGCTGGGGAACGAATTCTCCACTGTTGAGAATTAAGTGTCGCAATGCGACGAACAGACCTTCGGGTCTACTTCTGAATTCAAGGAAGCCGGTGTGGCCAGAGCCCCTTTGGCTAAATCTTCGAAGGAAGTCTCTGTGGAGACAGATGAGGCTCTATGCGAGCCTAACATGGTCTTCTGGCGCAACAAGGAAGCAGGCCCGCAATGCAAGGGTCAGAATCTTCAGCCTGTTACCTTCGAAAACCTAGTCGTTCACTTCGACCAAGGAAAATTTGAAGAACTCCTCTCTGGGGGTGGTCTAATGCTCCATGCACAAAAGCACCGAAAGCAGAATCCTTCCAACACCTCTCAGCCTTGCGTGTGGCTAGTCAGGTTCCCTGCGAACGTAAGTCTCCTTTTTCAAAGCAGATGTGGAGGACAAAGCAGAAGGCTCTGTATGAAGCCTCAAGTGTAGCTGCCACAAGTTCGTTTCTCTCGCGAATAAAAAGGCAAGATGCCTGTCTGTTTCGTCGAGATGTCAGCCGTGAAGTTACGACGGTGACCATGACTTCGCCTAATTTCGGAGTAGTAACTCCTCGCGCCAGCCTCGTTCTTATAAGCGAAGCTACTGACAGTGTACCAAACACAATACCTCAGGGTACGCATGATGTTCGTAGCCGCGAAGCTGGAACCAAAGCACCACAGTGTGCTTCGTTCCCCGGTTCTTCAAGTACTAAGCTCGCTCTTCGCAGCGAAGCTAAGGGATTGCCCCTAAGTGCTAATAGTGATGCTTATGCAGCTTCAGTGCCCAAGGGCATTTTCGAAGCTTTTAGCCGCAAATTTAGAGCCAAAACACCATCTAGGGCTAATCACCTTCACAGCAATATAGAGGATAAAGCACCACAGCGTGCTTCGCTCCCCAGTTCATCAAGCACTAAGCTCGCCCTTCACAGCAGAGCTAAGGGATCCTCCCTAAGTTTTGATTGCGGTGCTTATGCAGCTTCAGCACCCAAGGACATTCCCAAGGGTCTTAGTCGCGAAGTTGCACTATTTAATGCTAATTACCTCTATGGTGATAAAAAGAATAGGGCATCATCCTATGCGCAATCCAACAGAGCCTCTGCGCTGGATCGTTTAGGCCCAACTGGGTCTGACTTGCGGGAATTCTTGACAAGCAAACAGAAGTCAGAATCTTTCCAAACTTCTCTCTCCTGTTGTCAACAAGTGGGATATCAGTTGGTGACAGTCCACTCAGTCCATTGCTGGCTAGGACCAATCCCCGCCACTCCTTGAGGCCGACGATTAGTTTTTGATCGATTGTCGGTGCAAGCTCCGGTAAAATATCACAAAAGGAGTGTATCGCAAGATCTGCCCTCTAAATCCGTTAACATGATCGGAAGGGGACGAGATCTGCGTAGGGGCAGACGAGCGTCGCATGACACTCCCTATAGTTCCCCAGATCTGGATTATAGCCCGGGCCTTGATGAAGTCTTGGTACATGAAGAAGGTGTCTTCTGGAATACCAGATCTAGGGTTACAATACCCTACAGTTATAAACAGCCATCTTCCTCAACTACAGTAACCTCACCAGAACTAATGAAAGGATTAGTCCAATGGTCTGATGAAGAGGACAAAGACAGTGGGTATGCCTCTTCGGCAACAGTCAGCTCGGTATGAACGGATAAAGTATCAGTGAATACGGCTGATAACGGTAATGATGACCTTCGTCATCGGTTGGAAGCTCAGGAGAAAACTTCCAAGACCCAGCAAGAGGCTTTGGACAACATTCAACAGATGCTCGCTCAATTTCTCAATAACCGGAATAACAATGATACCGGGAGTAACCATGATGAGGAAGAACATCTTAGCAATGAACAAGCAAAGACTGAGAAGTCAAAGGAGAGTTCTTCTTTAGACGCTGAAGTTCTTAAAGGCATCCAAGCTCAAATTGCATCCCTAGCTTAGAGGGATAAACTAAAGAAAGTAGGGGCAGTCTGTCCTTACCCGCTGGAATGGGATTCAGTACCATACCCACCAAAGTTCAAACCACCAACGTTACATACGTACGATGGTAAGAGCTCACCAAACCAACACATCTACTATTTCTGGTCTCAGACCGGTAATGTTATAGACAATGATGCTATCATGGCTAGGCTGTTCATTAGCACCTTAAAGGGGATAGCATTTGACTGGTTCCAAACTCTCCCTCCGGGCTCTGTCAATTTCTGAATCAACCTGGAAACCCGATTCCTTTCTCGTTTCTATGAGGACGATACCGAGGTAACCATGGACAAACTCTTCTCTACCATACAGAAGAAGGGCGAATCTGTCTGTGACTACATTGAGCGGTTCAGAAACTTGTCTTTGATGTGCCCAGCAGGGATGCCATTACCCATGCTCTTACAGGCGTGCGGGCACAACTTCTTAGACCAAGTAGAAATTCGCATGGGAGCTGTCAAAGCCCATACCTGGAAAGAGCTGGTCGAGCAAGCTAAGATAGCCGAAAAGTCAGCTAAAAAGTTCGAACCATCCACCCCTAAAGGCAAATGGGGTATGAGTAATAAAGGACGTGGCGATATGGCACAGTCTTCTCAAGCCAAAGGGAAAGAGACTATGTCTGTCGAATTATCAGGGAATGTTCAGTCGAAGGCCAAGAAGAGCGGCTTCAATAATCAGGAGTTTAAGTTTCCTCTGAAGCAGTACTCCTTCAAAGACGATCAGGTGGTCACAATATTTCATTTACTCCACAAAGGAATAAATTGAAGCTGTTGGATGCTCGACGTCCTAATGAAATAGGACGCACGAACGATCCCAAATATTATCTCTTTCACAAGATGATTCATCATCCTACCGACAAGTGCTTTGTCCTCAAGGACAGAATTCAAGCTTTAGTCGATGCCGGAGTCCTGACGCTGAAGTCAGAGCAAAAGAAAGTCACTGCAAACATGGTGACCCTCGAGTTTGGCAAAACCCCAAAGGTCACAGTTCCTAACGGGACCTTTCCGATTCCTGCACCACGACTAGAAGTGAAGCATCCTGCAGCTAAAACTCAAGAGAATAAAGGTCTTGTTCCCTTGACACTGGAGATAGGGGAAATCATGTGGATACACCCAAACCTTGTCTAAGACAAACAATGGAATTCAGAGAAGTCCAAGTCAAAGGGCAAATCTTGCAATATCATCTCCATCCTGCCAGATGATGACAATCTCACAGCAGCTTCTCTCAGCGATTCTGAAGGAGAAAAGCATGCTTGAACAACGCGAGCTGATGTACCTCAGCCAACAGGTACTCGATCCGGAAAATCATACTTAAAACAGTATGAGAAAGTTACTGACGAGACACAATAGTAAACAACATCAGTACAAGTACCAGCACCCGCTTCGGTTCCAACCAGGGAAAGGAGAAGCCAAAGGAAGTCCGGTTCGACCATGTCCTAAAGAAGCCTTCAGGCCCAGGGCTTGACATGCCCTTTCGTTTTGACATATGGGCCCAGCTGGCTAATATCCCGGCTCGTTTTACCATACACGAGCTCCTTCGTCTCTCAAAAGAGACAAGAGAATCACTCAGAGATGCACTGGCTAATTCAAAATCATTCCTGACGTATATGCCAGAAATCCCTAAAGATGACGCTCAGTCTTCTTGCCCTGAATGCCGTCATGTACAATCAAAGGTACCTGCTATTACCTTCACAGCGGAAGACATGCTTCTCAAGGATAACAAGCACGATCGATCTTTGTACTACACCGGATACATTGGTTCGACATGTATTGAAAGGGTACAGGTTGACCCGGGGTCTGCACTCAGTATCATCCCCAAAAGGCTCCTCTACTTCCTCGGTATACCACTATATAGGTTATCTGCAACCACTACAACAATATACGATTTTAATGCTGGGAGTAGTCATCCACTTGAAAAAATTCGACTCCGTTGCCGAATCGGGAGCCTGAATCAGAACTGACGTGCTATGTCATTGACGCTGACACGTCGTATAACTTGTTACTAGGACGACCGTAGATCCACGCCAATTGGATCGTTCCCTCAACTCTGCACCAGTGTTTCAAATATGTTGAAGATGATGCAACAGTACGAACTGTCTTCGCTGAGAAGCAACCATTCAAAGGGGTAGAAAATTACTTTACTGACGCTCTCCTATATCAAGAGACCAGTGAAACATCGAAAGAATCATTGCAGGACGATGATGATAGTGGCAATGAGGCGGATTCAGAATCTGAAGCAGACATGCCAGCCATGTTGATTGGTGAACCGATTATAGCATGTCTTAATAATCCCCAATGTAACACTTCTTCTGAAGATGAGGGCGAATGGGTAATTAATGATAATATTTCCTTTGATTATCCTGTGAGTGTTGGGTTGTTTGAATCCATTACGAATAGCTCTCTGCACATGCCTTTACAGAAACCAAGTGCATCCGGTACACCCATGAAATCTATAGAAGGGGCCGTTTTAGTGATCTCTCCATCCAAAGAAGGTCAGTTACCAATAATATTCGGTAAAGCCCAACCACGAGGGTTCATAGCCACAGATTCAAGTTCATACTCAGACACCCCACAATTTTTCCATTATGCGCGACCAGCGCACCATATGATGAAGAAAATGGGGTACAACCTGAAGCATGAGAAGGGCTTGAATTTCAGAAGAGGAAGACGTAGTTTGCTGCGTAACTTTGTGCCGAGAGGGAAACCTGAATATTACTATGATAACACACGCAGGGGGTTGGGATACGTTACACCCACACCACTAGTAACGGTTCAATCCAAGGACGACAAACCGATCCCATCACATTCTGCCTCTTTCTCCGAGTGGGACTCAGATGTCAGTGTGAAAATGATGTTCGAGAATCTCACCATTAATATGACTTCAAGTAGCCAATTGGAGCCAGCAGAAGCTACTGATGAGGAATCATGGGCTCAGCAATTGGATCTCTAGTGGGAAAAGCGATTCGAATAGCATGAACCACCTACTGAAGACAAGGTGATCCAGGTCAACTTGGGTAGTCAAGATCACCCAAAACCCATCTTTATAAGTGAAAGCTTATCACTTATGAAAAAAGAAGAATTAGTAGTGCTCATAAAGGAGTATATAGACGTCTTTGCATGGAACTACGAAGACATGCCCGGACTTGATCCACAAGTAGCCATGCATCGTCTGAACATCAAAACCGACGCCAAGCCAGTCAAGCAGCAGCAACGTCGGTTTCGTCCAAACATTATGGAGGCTATTGAAGTCAAAGTTCACAAGCTCATTACATGTGGCTTCATACAGGAGGAACAGAATCCAGATTGGGTTGCTAATATCGTTCCCGTCCTCAAGAAGAATGGAAAAATACAGATCTGCATCAACTACCGTGATCTCAATATAGCTTGCTCTAAAGACGAATTCCCACTCCCCATCACCAATGTCATGATTGACAATACCTGTGGATTTGAAAGAATGTCTTTCATGGATGGCTTTTCAGGGTACAATCAGATTAAGATGTATCCCGACGACGAGAAACATACTTCGTTCCGAACACCAGTGAGGGTATACTGCTACACTGTGATGCCCTTCGGGCTAAAGAACGCCAGAGCAACTGATTGGCATGTTGATTGCTGAATATCACTTATCAAATGATAGAATTAGAAATAGTAATCAACATAAGAGTTGTAGCTCTATAAGTCCTCTTTTTGGATCATCTTGAATCATCAGATTTGAGATTCGGTAGCGAAAGTTATGATTCAAATACTGAAATGTATGCAGTCAGAATCTGATTCAAACTTGCTTCATCTCATCCGTTGATCTTCTCTCTATCCATTTATCTCTCTGTATTTGATATTATCCTCGATTGATCTTTAGCTAACCAAAAAAGATTTATAGAAATTTGAATTTTACTGGTTTCCATTTGGTGTTATCTTTCTGATTTGCTCTGATCTTCAGCTGAACATTTACCCCAATCCTTGATTTGTTCAAACTAGATCTGGGACCATCCTCAGCTAACCAAATATATCCAGTTAAATCTGATTTTAACTGGTATTTATTTGGTTTAATCCTCTTTCTCTTCATTATTATCTTCTACAAAATAGACATTTAAGACAAAGAAATTAGCAGATTTATTACACGATAAATGTAGGAGTGTAATAAAAAGAATGCAAAATATGTGTACGATCACACCCCCACACCTATCTTTTGCTCGTCCTCGAGCAAAACAACTAAACTATACTAAGGATTATTAGACCACTTTCGCAGGTCATGCGATTGCACTGAGCATGTGTAACAAGCCGTTAAACCTCTAGGTTACCCCTAGAGGACGAGTTTTGTCTCGTGAGGGTTTTCAGTGGATTACACCCACAAAATCCGTAAAGAAAGAGAAAGAGTTAGTATTTTCAAAAAGCATTTTGAAAGAGAAAAATATTTGAAATATAATTGTAAGATTTAAGTAATCTATAAGTTATAGGAAAACTGAATTTTTCATTCCTAAACTTAGTCTCTATTCAAAAATTTGTTATCAATTAAAGTAAGGAGTCAAATTATACTTCTCATCTAATCTATTACTTTATCCTAAGTCATATGCACCTTGTGACTGTGAAAATTTTGACTAAGGGTTCATTAACTCTAACTCTTATGCCTTATTTATTTATCTATATTTTTTGGTGGTATTATTGCTTAGTTCTATTAGGCTTTCTAATCTGCCCATGTAACGGGCCTTTAATCGATGACTCCCAAACCAAATGGTCTTAGGGCACCGGGTGAGAAAACACCCCAAGGACTTAAGGACTCGAGCAAATAAGGCCTCAAAACTAAAGATTTTATTATATGAACTGCTTTTAGGCGTGAGTACTTATGCTTTATTAGGCACAAATACCCATCTTAATAAGAGGATTTTTTATATATATATATTTTTTCTCAAACTTATCTAATCATCTTTCGCATAAATACCAAAGCTTACTTAGGCCAAAGCACCTAGCTAATCAATAATTAGATTTGTTCATCTTTCATAGATCTTTTTTTTTCTTTTTTTTTATATAAGGCATAAGAATCTTTATTTTTGAACCCTAAGTGTGCATGTGTATGAAGTGAGCATATTTCATTAAGGTAAAGATCAAGACTAAATTACTTTGACAAATTATCTTCCTAACCCTAAAAATCAAACAAATAATCTTATTTTGACCAAGTTTAAGAAATCCTAATTTTGATTTTCCTATTCCTTAAAATTGACTTAATTTTTTACAAAAGATATGTCAAAATATTGTTTCTATTTTCGAAAAGTTTTTAAAAGTAAAGAAAATGTTAAAAGAAATAATAAAAAGAAAAACCTAAGTTATGTGAGAACCCTCCCCCACACCTATCTCATGCATTGTCCTTAATGTATGAATTAGTGCATAGATGCATGAAAAAGAAGACAGGGAAGGAAAATACTACCTTAAGGTGGTGGTTCCAGTGGTGGTCTGATTGGTCCATGAAATGCGGCCCAATCGACTTTGCATGGAGTTCGGAGGAACCCACCAGAAATCTCTTTTATATAACCCACTAAAATGATGTATATATGAACGTTTTTTACTAAAAATTTAACCCCATATAATTTCCAAATTCCATAATTAATTTCGGAGTCAATTTTGTCAACCGCCTTGTCCCAAATGGAGTGCGAAAAGATAGAATGGTTGACTTGGACTCAGGAAGTAATGGAACTAATACCGACTCAGGAAAGTGACTTAAGTCAAGTAAAGGTTCAGGAGTCAAGATTGGCTCAGGAAGTGGGTCCAAATCAAGAAGTTGAAACTCAAGTCCACATTCAGTTTCCCACAATGGAACGTGACTTAATATTGGTGATTCATGTTCAAGAATGACAGGTGTGGGAATCAAACCGACTCTAAAATATTACTCAAGTCGGGTAACAAAATAGGAGTCAATATTGATTCAGAAATTTGAACTGGATCACAAATTTGAGAATCTAGGTCACATTTCTCATTGAGTTCAATTTCATAAAATTGAGAACTTGCCAATTTGTCAATGGGACTTTCAGAAGTATGAAATTGGTCAAGTTCAATAAAATGATCATCAAAGATGGGCGATTCAATTTCATTATGAATTGGCACAGGATTAAATGTTGACTCGAAAAAAAGATTGAAATAAGGTGAAAATACCGGAGTCATTATTGAATCAGGAAGTAGAATTGAATCACTAAGTTGAGGTTCATGATCATAATCATTCTCAAGTTCAATTTCAGGAAAGGGATAACTTGTCAAACTGTCAATGTCACTTTCAAAATTTGGAGTTTGGGCTAATTCAGATGATTGTGCTGAAATGGAACCTTGTTTTCCAAACAACATGACTCTTCGGCTTTAACAGAATGGTTAGTGACATCAGAACTGGTCAAACGGTGAGAATGTAGAGTTTGGACCATCATATCTATGTCATGATTACGAGCGTTTTGAGTCTGAGTCATGGCTTCAAGCATCTTTTCATAGTTGATCGGTTCATCGTTTTGTTGCGATTGATCTTGAAAAGATGAAGTGTTGTTTTGGAATTGGTGGTGAAATTGTGAGTCCATCAGATTTTGTGATTGTTGTTTGGACTCACGCATACTCATTTCTAAAATTGATGGTTTTCTATTTTGGACTGGTGGAACTGAGTATGAATCTTGGAAATATTGTGGACAAGGTGGATAAGGAGGACAAGTTGGTTGAAAATTAGACTCGGGGGAGGTGAATCCCCACTAACTCTGTGAAGAGTTGAAATTATTCTGAAAATTACGGTTATAAGATTGGGGGCATGGGTTATATTGAATCAGATAAGACCAATCCTGCACACTATGTTGGTTAAAGTTATGATATGCCGGGTTGGTAATATCCGAAAAAGAGGTTAGTGTGTAATATGGATTATTATTAAAATTGGAAAAATTGTTATTATAAGCCATATCACACAATAAAATACAAACAAAGAAAAAAAAAACAAACAAATAAGCAAACAAATAAAAAGAAAAAAAATTCTAAACTAAGTTAGGTAGACCTATGACCTAGACGACTCCTAACTGGTTAGACTGTCCACGGAAGGTATAATGCAGATTTTGACCACAAGCTAATCAGCCAGGTCAGGGCAAGATTGGTGGGAGGTTATCTGTCAAAGACGTTCCTTAATTAAGTAACCACCAACCTTCAGACTTTCGGCTCTTAATCCCCTTCCTAGACACTAATTTGGCAGGAGTCAAATTCCAACACCGTTCCCCCTTAGGATAATCTCCTAATTGAGTCCGAGATGTCCCTAGGACCAACGTCTACTTATTTTTAGTTAGGCTTGGGTTAGTGAGTGAGGAGATTGTTTGTGGGCTAAGGGAGGGTAATGACTTCCCCACCTTATCTTGTTTATAGGACAAGCCCTTAAGTCAATTTAGTGCAGTGTACAAGTATATAGAAAAAAGTAGCATTCAGGCAATCATACAAGAATGAACCTTATACTAAATGCTATACACACATACCTTGGCTCCAGCACTCTTCAACAGTAAATAGAAAATGAAATGAAATAGACACGTGCTTAAATGCAAAGTCTAAATCATTTTTAGCATTTACAATCAACTTTTTACTGTTGTGTTATAAATGTATATACAGTGAGTCAAACAAGGAGATAAATACTACAGAAATTCAGATTTTCAATTTAGCCAACCTGCAAAAATACAGGTTAGTAGTTCACTCAGTTTTGCCACTGGAATGTAGCAAATCTGAGGGCTCTTGGCTCTGCTTTCTTGAGCAGAGTCCAAGGCCACTTATGTGTCCACTGCAGCAAGAATTTCTTGTTAAATCTGTACAAAAAAACAAAGAAGAAAGTTAACCAAAAATGTAAACTTTTAAAGAGAGTAACTTACCGTCCTTATTTTGATTTGGGTTAAACCTGCACACAAAATACAGTATTTCAGATTTTAAGATTAAAGAGTGCAAGTTACTCAATTCTACCGTAATAGCAAGTGGCTATGCGGGTCGTGATCCACAAGGAGGGACTAGCGATGGAAGCTTTTTTAGTAAGTCTTCTTTTAAGATACAAAGTATGGTTAAAGTTCTTCTTTAGTTCTTTAAAAGAAAAAGAGAAAAATTAGGTTAAAGTGAGTTTGGGAGAAAGTGGTAGATTGAGAAGGTGGGAAAATAAAAAATGGATTATATACAAAGAAATTGAAAAGGGTGATAAAAATGGTTGGAGATTGTGATATTGAAACTAAAGAAATAAAAGAAAAGAAAGACAACCTAAAAATTACTTACCTCTTCAGTGCTCATATACCTTTGATCCGTTGCGACGACATACCTTGTCTTTAAAGGCAATCAAGCATGGCGTATAGGATCTTCCCTATTCTTGATCTACACTACGAATAAAAGGGCAAACTATACTAACAAGAGAAGGGTTGTTCATCACCATAGGCCATCAAGGGCACTTGCAACGGCTAAGCAGTCTCGAGGCTATCAGATTCTCTTGGATTGCAACACATTAGAGGTGAGTAAAAGAAAACAAGAGTAAAGAAAGAAAAAAAAACTTTGATTCGATTCAAATAACAATGAAAGAAGAGATCACTTACACTGGTGTCACCTGCAGTACAAGCTTGCTCTCATTCCTCCATAAAAGTCGTCTCTCCTCTCAGTTACATAAAGAAAAGTAAAAATTACATGAAAGAAAATAAAAACCTAAGTTACAAACTACAAATTAGCCTAAATTCTACTCTCTGCTTGGTCGTCGCTCCCCGGCAATGGCGCCAAAATTTGATTGGCATGTTGATTGCTAAATATCACTTATCAAATGACAGAATTAGAAATAGTGATCAACATAAGAGTTGTAGCTCTGTAAGTCCTCTTTCTTGATCATCTTGAATCATCAGATTTGAGATTCGGTAACGAAAGTTATGATTCAAATACCAAAATGTTTCCAGTCAGAATCTGAGTCAAACTTACTTCATCTCATCCGTTGATCTTCTCTCTATCCATTTATCTCTCTGTATTTGATATTATCCTCGATTGATCTTTAGCTAACCAAAATAGATTTATAGAAATCTGAATTTTACTGGTTTCCATTTGGTGTTTTCTTTCTGATTTGCTCTGATCTTCAGCTGAACATTTACCCCAATCCTTGATTTGTTCTAACTAGATCTGGGATCATCCTCAGCTAACCAAATATATCCAGTTTAATCTGATTTTAACTGGTATTTATTTAGTTTAATCCTCTTTCTCTTCATTATTATCTTCTACAAAATAGACATTTAAGACAAAGAAATTAGCAGATTTATTACACGATAAATGTAGGAGTGTAATAAAAAGAATGCAAAATATGTGTACGATCAGCAACCTATCAGCGAGCAATGAACATAATTTTCCGCGATCATCTCCGAAAAACGGTAGAATGCTACGTCGACGAAATTGCTATCAAAAGCCGCAATAAGAATGACCATCTTCGTGACTTGAGAACAATGTTCGACATAATGCGGGCTCATCAGCTGAAGATGGATCCGACAAAATCCTTCTTGGGAGTTTCGAGTGGCAAGTTCGTTAGGTTTATTGTTACATCAAAAGGAATTCATCTTGACCCAGACAAGTTAAAGCCATTCAGAGCATGCATCCACCTAGGAATCTCAAAGAGCTTAGAGGCTTGCAAGGTAGACTGGCTTATATTAGAAGATTCATCGCAAATCTTTCAGGCCGTTGTCAACCGTTCACCCGACTCATGAAAAGGGTTTTCCTTTGTATGGGATCAAGCTTGTCAGGAAGCTTAGAGGATATCAAGAGATATCTCATAAAACCTCCAGTCTTGGTAGCTCCCACATCAGGGAAACCGTTCCTACTTTATGTGAAAGCTATGGACCATTCTCTTGGTGCCCTGCTTGCTCAAAAAGATGACAATTGGTCACGAACATGCTATTTATTATCTGAGTAGGACTCTGATAGGGGCAGAATCTCGCTATAATCCTATTGAGAAGGAGTGCTTAGCTCTTGTCTTTGCCGTTCAGAAGACACGATATTATTTGGTTGGCCAAACCATACATGTCATTTCCAGAGTGAATCCTTTGCGTCTTCTCATGACGAAGCCAGGATCATTGAATTCAAGATTAGCTAAATGGGCGCTTCTTTTGTCTCAATACGACATGCTCTTTATCCCTCAAAGGGTGGTTAAAGGCCAGGCCCTTGCAGAGTTCTTGGCTGCTCATCCGATTCCCGAAAACTCAAAACTTCATGAAGATATTCCAGATGAAGTCTTCGAATCCAATGTAACTTCAGAGGATGAAGTTTGGCAGGTGTTTTTTCGATGGAGCATCACGAATAGGCCCTAAAGGCAGGATCATTGCCGGCGTTGGGGTTGTATTTATCTCTCCACAAAATCATGTCCTTCCTAGAGCATTTTCTCTGACGGAATCATGCTCCAACAATGTGACGAAATACAACGCTCTAGTCATTAGTCTTCAGCTCGCCCACGAAATGGGGGTACGCTACTTAGAAGCTTACGGTGATTCAAAATTGATTATCAATCAGGTTAAAGGCGAATATGAGGTCCGTCACGAGGATTTGGTGCCTTATTATCACGCAGTCATCGAAATGGCTAATCTGTTTGATGGCTTCTACATCGGGCACGTGTCTCGATCTCAGAATACTAAGGCGGATGCTCTTGCTGCATTAGCAACAACACTAACCTTACTAGTTGACACTGAGTATCACCTTACAGTGACAACTCGACACCTTGTCTGCTCTAAACATAAGTTAAGAACCAGAGAGGTCTATAACATCTCGACGGATCTCGAGCCGAGGGATTGGTGATTTCTTTTCATCGACTATGCTCTACATGGTCTGCTGTCAGACAATCCTAAAGAAGCGGCATCTATCAGACGAAGGTCTTTCCGTTTCTACTATGATCTAACTCTGAAGATACTTTACCGTCGTTCATATGACGGTGTCCTCCTCCGTTGCCTTTCTAATTCAGAGGCAAAGGAAGTGCTTAAAGAAGCACACTATGACATATGCGGAGTGTATTAGCCAGGTCTAAAACTTAAAGACAGATTGCATAGGCTTGGATATTATTGGCCAACCATGATAGCCGACGCCATCCAGTATGCACGAAGGTGTAAAGCATACCAGATCCATGCAGACTTCATACATCAGCCCTCAGAGTTGCTCCATCCAACTGTTGCTTCATGGCCATTCGAAGCATGGGGAATCAATGTCGTAGGGCCAATCAGCCCCTCTTCGACAAAAGGACACCGGTTTATCCTGGCAATAACCGATTACTTTTCAAAGTGGGCAGAAGCCATACCACTGGTTGAAGTCAAACTTCCAACGTGGTTAATTTCATCAAACACCACGTCATCCATCGATTCGGTGTCCCTAGGCGGATCATCCATGATAACGGCCCCTAATTTGCAAGCCAGGTATTCTATCGGTTCTGTGATAAATACCGAATTCAGAATGTGGCTTCAAATGCTTATAATCCCACCGCTAATGGCTTGGCGGAAGCATTCAACAAGACAATCATTAAGTTACTCAAAAAGTTCGTCTCCTCGAATAAGCGAGATTGGAATGAGAAGCTTAGTGAATGTCTTTGGGCCTACCGAACCACGGTTCAGACCCCGATAGGCAATACAACTTTTTTCCTGGTGTACGGGTGTGAAGAAGTCATACCGTCGAAAATTCAAATGCCGTCATTATGAGTCGCTCTTATCACTAAGATCACATCAGAGGACAATGATCGGTTGCGTCTTCAAGAGCTTGAAGCCCTAGATGAGAAGCGGTTACAAGCTCAGCAGCACATCGAGTTGTATCAAGCTCGGATCTCAAAAGCCTTCAATAAGAAGGTCAAACAAAGAGTCTTCTAGAAAGGAGATTTGGTTTTAGCTGTCAGACGGCCAATGATCATGACGCACAAAACCAAAGGCAAATTTCAGCCCAAATGGGAGGGACCGTTTGTAATAGAAACAGTCTATTCAAACGGAGCATATCGCCTTATGACTCAGATGGTGATTTACTCATGATGCCGATCAACGGCAAGTTCTTAAAAAAGTATTATCCTTGATTAAGGATCCTTCTCATGATCAAGTTAACATTACACCTCTGATCAAGACCTTCAAATTCAAGATATGCAGAAGGAGCGCCCCTCTCTTCCTCCAAACGAGATCATACAACCATAAACCAGTAGGAAGCTGATCATACACTGGTTGTCTCAAAGAAGAATCAAGGTTACACATGCACTAACCAAATGATCTAACACCTTTAACAGTTAAGGATAGAGAAAAATGTTGGCCTTTAAGCCCAATATAAGTCCTCGATAACTCATCATGCTGAGGGGAATAGCATGGCTAGCCCGACTCAAACTGTAGTTGGTAAAGGCATATCAAACCCGTTGACAGCTGAGGATTTGCTAAAAATCTTAAGGGACCTGTTCCCATTTGATTCCCTCTCCAAAATCACTTACCAATTCTCATCCATAGAATGGTAAGACCACATATAAAGAATGACCGATCCACTCAAATTACTGCTATATTCAAACACCTCTAACAGTAAATGAATCTCTCGGTCAAGTTAATGTTTAACACTTTTGACCAAAATCGCTCATACCGCAAATCCATTTCGCTGTTAAGTTAATATTAAATCTATGACAGTGATTTCCTTGATTTTCTTAGTGAAAACGAGATCTTTCCATCCATTTCGCTGTTAAGTTAACATTAAACCTATGACAGTGATCTCCTCAATTTTCTCAGTGAAAACGAGATCTTTCCATCCATTTCGCTGTTAAGTTAACATTAAACCTATGACAGTGATCTCCTCGATTTTCTCAGTGAAAACGAGACCTTTCCATGCAATATTTAACACTACACCTCTGGCATCCATTTCGCTGTTAAGTTAACATTAAACCTATGACAGTGATCTCCTCGATTTTCTCAGTGAAAACGAGACCTTTCCATACTATGTTTAACACTACACCTCTGGCATCCATTTCACTGTTAAGTTAACATTAAACCTATGACAGTGATCTCCTCGATTTTCTCAGTGAAAACGAGACCTTTCCATGCTATGTTTAACACTACACCTCTGGCATATCTTTTTGTCAAGTTAACATTACACCTCTGACAAATTGCTTTCTGAATTCCTACGAAGTTCTTTTTGTCACGTTAACATTACACCTCTGACATAAGATCTTTTATGGGATTCACTTCCTAGCTTCCCAGTGAGTTTCTAAGTCCCACTCAGTTTTTAGTGGACTTCTTTGATTGTCACGTTAACAATATACCTCTGACAATTTCTTCCAAGTCCCATCCAAAATTTTGAGCTTGGTGGCTTCTCAATCGGTTGCGTCATTACGACCTCTGAACCGGTAGATAGCCAAATCTCATCTTTCAGTCCGGCAAGGACTATTTCTTTGTCACCATATGACAAAATTTTGAGCTTTGTGGCTTCTCAATCGGTTACGTCATTGTGACCTCTGAACCGGCAGATAGCCAAGTCTCATCTTTCAGTCCGACAAGGACTATTTCTTTGTCACCATATGATAAAATTTTGAGCTTGGTGGCTTCTCAATCGGTTACGTCATTGCGACCTCTGAACGGCAGATAGCCAAGTCTCATCTTTCAGTCCGACAAGGACTATTTCTTTGTCATCATATGACAAAATTTTGAGCTTAGTGGCTTCTCAATCGGTTACATCATTGCGACTCTGAACCGGCAGATAGCCAAGTCTTATCTTTCAGTCCGGCAAGGACTATTTCTTTGTCACCATATGATAATTTTGAGCTTGGTGGCTTCTCAATCGGTTACATCATTGCGACCTCTGAACCAGCAGATAGCCAAGTCTCATCTTTCAATCCGGCAAGGACTATTTCTTTGTCATCATATGACAAAATTTTGAGCTTGGTGGCATCTTAATCGGTTACGTCATCGCGACCTCTGAACCTGCAGATAGCCAGGTCTCATCTTTTAGTCCAGTAAGGACTATTTTCTCAAATGAATGACTAACTCTCTCGGCTTATCACCGCTGATTAGATTAGTTATATCATTATTCCGTTTTCTTTTAAGGGCTGCAATACAACTTGAAAGCGAGAATTCAGAAGATAAAACAAGTTGGAAATGCAACGGGGGAGTCAAAATAAAATCACTTTTTATTGATTCCAAAAGAGGGATACATGAATGCACATATTACAAGCTACAACGGCGCTTCATAGGCTTGATCTGTTCTTCAAGAGTGGCCAGCCTAGTCTTCCTCTCTTCAGCAGCCCTGATAAGCGCCTGCGACCTCAACTCGGCCTCATTAAAGCTCGCTGTCTGGGTCAAGCGAGCTTCAATTTCAACCAAGGTTTCCCTCTGTGCTAGCTCCTGTCGCAAGACTTCGTCATTCTGGGCCTTAAGCTGCTCAAGCCGAGCAGTTTCTTTAAGACGCACTGGTTCAGCTTTGGACAAAAGGAGATTAGCCCTCTTGATCATTTCCTTAGCCTTTTTAATTTTATCCTCAGCATCAAGAAGAGCACTGCTAGAAGCGTCTATGGCATCCCCGAGCTCTACTTTTCTTGTCCCCAAGGATTTCAAATCAGAAGAAATTGCCTTAGCAGCTTCTTGAGTGACGAGATGAGCTTCATGCATCTGAGCAACAAGATGCGTAAGCTATTCGTTAACTGAAGATTCCAGATCTGAATGGCTAAGACGGCGCCATTCGTCCACATCCCTCTAGAGTCTGTCCACCTGAAGCTCCAGTGTGGCGGCCTGGTCATCACCTCCAAAGTCCCGGATACTGTCAATACTTCAGAAGAGGACCACTTTTAAAGCAGAGAATGAGATAGTCGAGCCCTTCAAGACCAAAGCAATTGATCGCTTCAAACCTTTATAAAAGTTGTCGACTAACTCAGCCATGAATTCGTTCTTGTCCTCAATTACTCCCGGCAAACGAGCAGCCCCTGAAGACAGAGTTTCCACTGGCTTCACTGGTGTAACTATGGAGGAAATAATGGAAGCACTGGCTGTAGCAACACGAGGGGTCGTCGGTGATCTCGGAGGAGTCCTCATTGAGACCAGTACACCAGCCACAACCGAGGTAGGACTAGTGACTATTTCCAGGAGAGCTGGCTCAACCACCAATGTTGGAGAAGTAGGACTGGTAATCACCTTCAGCTCCGCGCTTGGCAAAATAGGCGGCACCGGCAAAACCAATAGCACCTCACTTACCAATATAGTTGCAAGCGAGGATGGTTCTGTGACTACTATTCCCTCAATCCCCTTTCCACTCATCGGTTCAGGCTGATAAGAGGGCAACCCGTGATACAAAGCATCCAACTCAGCAGCGACCACCGCGGTCGAAGTACTCGCTTCACCCCTGACCCCTTCGCGAAGACTGGCTAGTTCCCTCGAAGTCAATGTACCCAAAAGTGGAACACCTGTATCGTGACAATACTTTGTTTAAGCAAGGCATAATGAATAGCAGGAGTCAAAAGGTCAAAACACTACCAAAAGATGATATCACCTCAACTGCCGTGGCCGCAGTCTCTCTCTGAAATCCTTCGACAACGTCTTCAGTCCTCTCAGAATCCATAGGAAAGTCTTTGGCAGAGTCAACACGGATGGCTAGCCCACCTTCACTTACTGAACCCTCTGTGGTCCACCCAAAAGAGTTAGAAGCTACGGGACTTCCTTTTGAAGTCCCAGCACCCAAAGGACCTACATCAGCCGCATCACCTCCAGACTCTTCCGAGATGGCATAATAGCCAGCTTCATCGCCTTCTCTATAAGTGAACAGGGGATCATAATGCTCCCCTTATTCTCCGACAGCCTTAGCTCTCGGGTCTTTCACCGCCTCGGTTCCTGAGTTATGAAGTAAACAGTGAGCTGTATGGAACACATAAGAAGTATATTACAAGAACAGAGCTGATCTTACCCAGGTCCGGAGCCGCTTTACCAGTAGTCTGCATAGGAGCTGACAACCTAATGATTAATGGAGCAGGAGGAGGAGGCACTGTAGATGATTCGCCCTCTGCAATAATCGTAGGAGCATAGCGATGAGGCTTCTTCACTACCCTCTTCCTACGAGATCCACCTTCCCGCTTTCGCTTGAAGTGGACGTCAGGATCTTCTTCCTCCACTTCTTGCAGATCAACATGTTCCATGGGGGCCGTGCCTACCCCACCATAAGCAGCTGCTGGAGCCTCAGCACCTGTATCCGCTTCAAAATGAGGACTTCCTGCATCCGAGGCTTCGCTATCATCAACGACAATGAGTTCCCTGAGGCCTGGAACGCGGACCCTCTTACCCTCGCTCTTCTCAGTGACCTTCCGCTTCAGCCGCTGAGAGATTAACTTCACACCGAAGGAATAAATAGAAAATTCAGTGGTTGTGGAGTTCGAAGTTCTATACCACTAGCAGAATTCCAGGGTCGTCAGAAGGCTCAGAGTCCTTAGCGGCATGCACAGTCGCGCCTCAGTACAGCCAGCAATGAAGAACCGCCAGGCACGAGCTCCATCGATGAGACTCCCCATAAAGGCCAGACTGCTGTTTGGATTGCCTACATACAGTTGGTCATACCAAACTGACGGGCAAACCGACTCGAAATATAGGGCTCCAGGTAACAAGTGTCCCTGCTTCTATATAACAAGTGTGATGGCTGGATGCTAACCAGCCATTCGAAGACTCCCCGACTCAATGACGTTTGCCCTTCCCCTACATCCTTGAATTCTTCTCCATAGCCTGCATCGCGAATGTAGGAAAAGCATCAGAAAAGGCCGTAGACGTCATGACGGCACAACAGTTTATGGACCGCAGCCACATAAGTCTTTGACCACGAACACCCCTCGAATCGACAGAGAAGCGCCATGCGAATACCTTCTGGGGGCTCCTCTCCGGCTTGGATAATGGAGGGGCAGTGAAGGGCGAATCATGCCATCAAATAAGTATATGGCAAACTAATTCTGGGGTTTGGTATGTCGCGAGGCAAGATGGTCCCCTTTCCCCACTTCGTTGTTGGTGGCCTACAGAAAGCCTCCGTTAATCCACGAAGGCCTCTTTGAATACAACACACCATGGCTGAAAGAAGTCCAAGAGAATGACCATGGACTAGACGAACATCAGGCAATAAGACAGTCAGATGAATGACATCGCCAGACGAGGACGGCACCACACATCTCTTCAACCAGACCGTTAAAAACCAGCCAGAAGTGCCTTCCAAGACGTCGGTCGATGAGCCTGGTGGTGGAAACTCTGAAGAATATCGCCTTTCTCATAGGATCCATCATCTTCTTCCAGAATCAAATCCCCTTGAGAGTGCTCTTGCATCCGCGAAAGATGTCTTCATCTGCAACTCCACAATGAGCTGCTTCAGGAGTACCTTCCAGGTCACGGAACAAATAATTTTTCCAGCTCTTCAAACTGCATGAAGCTCCCTTATGGGTCCCATGCATGCTGGAGCAAATGTAAAGGTAGCACATCAATTACCGGTAAGTCTCAAACAAGGCGGGCTCCTACTTCTCCAGAAGTGCAAATTCCGCCTCGCACGGAAAATATTCTTCATATGGGAGAGACCTCAAAGGCAGAGCAGAGACTTCCCACATCTCGTGCAGAGCCATACCCAATTCGCTAACAGGGGTGAAGAAGGTTCCTGTAGCCGGGCAGTACAACTCAAAGATGGCGTAGAAGTTCGCTACGCTCATTTGAATACCATAACAGGTCACCCTAACAGCTTCGTAGAGTCCTAGCCTCTCCAGATCCTCCTTAAAATGGGCAAGGACATATAGAGTCAAGACCCTCCACCATGCCTTGAGAGGATGAATCCACCCAGGGGTCCTGAAATCAGTGACTGGATAATTGCTTAAAAAACTGATGTCCAAAAGTCTGAGCCACCGCGGGATTTTCTCCCACTGGGATATCTGAAAGTACATTCCCAGGATGGAGACCCAATATGTAGTGAGGAGGACCCGTCCTTGTGTAACCGAAGGACGGAATCATCAACTTTCTTATGTGAACAGAATCAGTAATCCATGCCACTTGCCACTGCATCTACTGAGCCCTCATCATACATTGAAAGAAGGACAAGGGAAAATGCCGCTTGCTAGATGGAGATAGTACTTTCATTATCCAATTTGAAAATCTACTGCCCCTCTCCGGCTAGCAGCTGGTGATCATTGTCTGGCGCTGCATCTCCGAACATGAAGCCGGGCTTTCGATAGATTCTTCGGTCAGAATCTTCAAGGGGAGCAGTAGTTAAGATGCTCCTCATGGTGCGTTGATCCCCAGCATGAATAAGTGCATCCCGAGCAGGAGCGCTTCGCTCGCTGAATAGTGAAGCCTGCGCTTGAAACTGCAGGCTGACGTTGCCATCCAGCCCCCTGGCTATGCCAAAGAGACTGTTCAGAGGACCAGGAGTATAGTGCACTACAAAAATAAGGAGAAACTATGATTAGTTCATCGGCCGAAGGAGAGCTAAAACAAGAATGTAATTTTTGTTAAGGCATAGCTTCGCTATCTGAGCGAAGCTGGCCTAACAATAGCTTCGTCCCGAAGCTTAGCTCCGCAGCTGCAGCTTAACTCCGCACTCCACATGAAGGCAGGATGCAGGAAAATATCTAAGTATTAGCTTCGCTCTGAAAGCTTGGCCTCAACGTGAAGGAGCCCCAAGAGCTAACTTCGCCAGAAGAGTACTGCTGCTTAAAATTATTTTGAGGGCATTAAAGTCCTTTTCCAACCGCACTTCTAAGGCTAACTTTGCATCCTATCATCCAACAGGATGTGAACCGCCTAAGGGATAGCTTCGCCCGGAAGCTTGAAGAAGAGACCCTTTGGTTCTAAGATTCCTAATCAAGAAATTAAGAGAAATTAAGGGACTTGAACTCCCTCAGATCACTAGATCATAATGGATCGTTCTAGATTCATTATGAGATAGCCGAAAGATTGGCTTTAAGAAGAGATGAAAATCTCTGAACAAAAGGGAAAGATCCCTACCCGCGATAGGTCGTTCGATGACCGGAGGAGGAGAAGGACCCTCCGTCATAGAGGTTGCTATCTCTTTTCCTGCTCGTCTTTTGGAGCCATCAGAGAACTGAAGAAGTTCTTGAATTCTCAAACGAAGAAGAAAGAAGAAAAGAGTTGCAGTGCTCTTAAAATTAAAAGAGAAGTGGTGCCTTTTCTTTCAGCCCGATCAGGCTTTTATAGGCTGATGATTGCCTAAATGTCGCCTCCTATAAAGGAGCGCAGGCAGTCATTGCAAATTAATTTGAAATGACACCTAAAGCGCCTTCCCAAGAAGCATTACTTCAGCCCCACTAAGGACTAACTCCACCGTGAGTTCAGCGTCGACCTCATGCAACATTTGACTAACTTCGCTGAAAGATGAACCTTAACCCCGCTGAAAGCTCGAACTTCACAGAAAATTCATGCTAGCTTCGCTGGAAGCTCGTTCCTGATTCAGATAGGATTCTGTCTTTAACTTCGCAGGAAGTTTAGCTCCGCCAGTCCATCCCAATTGCCTTCAAAATTCAAAAGGAAAAGGAGGGAAACAAAGCAGATAAACAGCAGAAAATAAACATTTTATTTGATTCAAAAGGGAAGATACATTGACGCTACATCAAGGTGGTTCGTACAACTGAATCATTGCTCCAAAGGCATACAAGTGGTCCTATTTACTTTCAAGCCAAACTAACTGGACACGAAAGGCCTTCCTCCTGCACAAGGCCGTAATCCTTCACATAATGGCAGATTTTGCCATCAAGAAGCTGGATCTTCTTTGATGAAAATTGGCAAAGGACCGGTTGCCACCGAAAAGCTGGATCTTGTTTGATGAAAATTGGCAAAAGAAGGATCCAAGACCTTACAGGTGATGTCCGCCTTCCCGAAGTGGATCATCTCGGATAAGCGACTACCAGCCCCTTCTTGGAATGGATCATCTCGGATAAGCAACTGCCAACCTCTTCTTGGAACACGCATCAATTGCTCCAGTATGTTCCTCCTGCTTAGGATTAAAGTTTCAACTAGAAAATCAAGAGACAAGTTTCTCGTCTCTTTCAATAAGATGAAAGACAGGGCGAGCATAGTTCACAACAATACAAACTAGAAACAGGTTAGCAGTAAATCAAAGAAAAATGCAAGCATGATATGCTAAGTCAAATTCTTTAGGCGAAGCAATTTATATCCGATCCAGTTGCGCTTTAAGGATGGATTTCAGTTAAGCAGAGGATAGCCTCACTTGCACAGTGATGATGAGCTAGCTCAGCATAAGCTAAGTCTTAGCTCCGCCTAAGGCAGTTATACTGAAGGAGCGTCAAAAAGAGCTAAGTCTTAGCCTTACCTATATGGCTAAGCCAGACTGATCTAGAGGAACGCAGTCTTGACCCCACCTATATGACAAAACTGGCTCAACCTTGATCGCATCGATCGCATCGTCAAAGGGACAAGAAGGGAATCCCCGAACCTATATGGCAAGATCCCACCTATATGGCAAGACTGGCTCAACCAACTTTCTGTTCTCCGATTCCCCGAACCAGGCGAGAAGGGAATCCCATCGATCGCATCGTCAAAGGGACAAAGTGGTCGCGCGCTGACCAGACTCTTATCGGCAAAGTTCTCCAGAATCTCAGAGGAGATCTACTTGTAATCTTTTTAGAATACTTGTAATTTAGCTCCTCGACCCCCTTTTTGTAAGTTTTCCCCTTTGCAAAATCAATGGAAAACATTACACAAGTATGAAAAATGAAAAGCAATAGAGAGAAAAACACAAGCAATCACAAACACAAAGGAATTTGTTTCAAGTTTCAAGCCACCGCTCTACGTCCCCGCCTTCTCCACTATGAAAGATTTTACTATCCTCTAAGGGATCTTCTACAACCTTACACAAAGAAATTATAACTTGGTCTACATAAGACTAGAGTACACAACTCCACCAACCCAACCCTCTACACAAGAGGTAGCACAAAGCCAATTAAGGTTATAAAGCATTTGGTGATCTAACAAGATCACAAACACTCTCTCTTAGAACTTCCTATAGAGTAGAATACGAAGTGTTGCATAAGAAGTTAAGTGAGAGATGAAATTCAGTTAGAAAGAATAGAAGAGCTTTAAAACTAACTGAAAATAGGTTTAGAAAGAAAGAACTTGATGATTGAAAGCTAGAAAAACTTTTCTCTTTTGAAACAAACTTGAAAACTTGTAAACTTGTGTATTTTTCTTTTTCTAAAACCAAAACCAATGACCCATATATATAAGCAACGAATAAATATCATTTATAAATCATATCAGGTCATTTGGGGGTGTGTTTAGACACTTACAAACAAAAAATGCCCGTTGGAATCCATTAAAAATAAAACAGATTCAAAAACTAGCCGTTATGGTCATTTAGCAGCTTGTCGGTCGACCGGCTGGTTGACCGACAGGACAGCCAAAAAAAAGTCGTTGGCTCCGGTCGACCGGCGGGTCGACCGCTCGGCATTTTAAAAAGAAAAAGTAAACTGTCAGTCGACCGACCCTAAACGAGAGTTAGGGTCTCTCAGTCGGTCGACTGCTCGGTCGACTGCAAGGGTTAGCGATCGATCGGTCGGTCGACCGACAACATGCACAAATGTTCACACCCCTGACCAAAGGGCCGGTCGACTGCACGGTTGACCATTTTGACCTGAAATGGGCATCGGTCGACCAGGCGGTCGACCGTTCTGGCCTGAAATAGTTTTCTGTATTAGTTTTGAATTTCAAACAATTTTCAGAATATTTTGTATTGGTTTAAGGGTAATGTATCAATGTGTAGGTGAAATACATATTCTAAACTTATTATAAGATTTTGAAAAATTATGAGACATGTATCAAAACCAAACATGCAAAATACAAATACTACCAAAACTTGTATTTTTCGCAATCCTGTATTTTGTGTGTGTAACTTCTTGAGCATCACTATTATATTCTACACTTTAACAAACTAATATCTTACAATGCTTTAGGTGACTACAGGATCTTCAACTGGGTTTCTCCACTAGCGATATTGAGTGATTTGAGCTTTGATCCCGTATTAGAGTCTTCTTAAGTATCCAACACCTTCCTTTAAAGGAAGAAAAACTCCTTGAATCCTTAGAATCTGAGATAAACTTAAACACTTAAACTTTATTAGTACAAATAACCACATATGTTTTATTATCATCAAAACTATAAAACCGGTGATTGTAACCTTGGGCCAACAGGAAGATTATTGCATAGGTGTGGTATTTAACTTAACAATGAAATGGATGCTAGAGGTGTGATATTAACTTAGCATCAAACATTTTGGAAGTCGAGAGAATCACTGTCATAGGTATAATATTAACTTAATAGGGATTTGTATCGCGGTATGAGCAATTTTGGTCAGGGTATAATTTTTAACTTGGCCAGAAATTTTGCGATTTGAGCAATTTAGTGGGCTCGTTATTCTATTGAAGAAAATTGATAAGTTGAAATCCTATTCTACTGGGGATAAGTTGGTTTTGCTGCCAGAAGTATAATGTTCACGTGACAGGTTCGATCTGTCATTATTTCACTAGGGAAATAATTACAGTTTTTTTTGGTCCTACCATTCCATGGACAAGAATTGGTAAGAAATTTTGGAAGGGAAGGCGGGATCAGGTCCCTTAGGAATTTTAGCAAACTTTCAGCTATCAACAGATTTGATATGCCTTTAGGAACTACATTTGAGTTGGGCTAGCCACGCAATTCCCCTCAGCATGATGATTTGTTGGCCCAGAGATCCTTCACTGTAGTTTTGATGATGATTAACTCATGTAGTTATAATTTACTAATAATCTTGTGATATTTAGTTTTAGATATTTAACCAAGATATTAGTAGGTGATTAGCTTCAACAAAGGTGTTTTGGAGCTTTCAGATGGTGATTCAAGAGCTCGAGCATCATGTTCAGCACTCGGTTGGAGTCAAGTTCGGTGGATCACGTTTGGATCGAGTCGACTTGGAGACGACGTTCTACAGAAGACTTCAGTTTGTGTTTAGTTTAAAATTGTTTAGATCTTGTGTAAAGATTAGATAGTGTTGATATGTTCAAGTTCACTATGCACACACACTCGTTTTAAGTTTCATGTGTTTTGGTTTTTCGGTTAACCGATCTTGTTTTTAAGTCAAAAACATAGATATACTATATTTCATGTATATTGGATTCTATCCATACAACATGCTTCAAAGTTGTTTAAATATCATGTTTTTGTATTTACTTGAAATTTTGGAGAAAACGATTTTCCATTTAAAAAATCCAAGTTTCAGAAAATACGGTTTTTGGTTTAAGGCAAATTTTCCATGTCACAAAAATGGTTCAAATAGTTTGAAATATGTGTTGAATTTTCATCCACATATTTGTATTTCACGAACTAATAAGAACTGATTTTTATTGAATTTATGTGATTTTATGGGATTTATTTGTAATAAAAACCTAAGTATTTGAGTCCTATAATGGCTAGACTGGCTGTCTGCTGGTCGACCGAATCGGTCAACCGTAGTAGAAGTCGGTCGATCGGTGCGTTCGACCGACGTGCACAAGCGTGCACGCCAGTTTGAGCTGGTGGGCTGGTCGCCGGGTCGGTCGACCGTCCAGAGAGCAGAGCTCTCTGAAATGGTCCCGGTCGACCGGGTCGGTCGACTGGCAGAGAGCTCTGCTCTCTGTATCCAGTCTCGGTCGACCGAGCCGGTCGACCGATGGATTCAACGGTCAAAAATATGACCGTTGGCCAGTCGACCAGAAGGGCATTTCAGCCCTTTTCCAGCTGCCAACGGGCAGAATTTTGTGGGGGCTATAAATACCCCCCATTTGAGTTTGTTTTTAATAAGTTTTTCAAGAGCAAAAGTTCTCATTCTTTCTAGTGTTTATATACAAGTTTTCAAAAGTGTTTTCAAGCCAAAGATTTTATCTTTATTTGTTTAAAGGGTTGGAAAATCAAGAAAAGGAGAAATCTTTGGGATTGTTTTTTTATATTCATTTTATATCTATTTTTAGATGTTTTTCCAAGAGTTTTTCTTTGTGTTTTTGATTTCCAAACTCTTTGTTTTCTCACACTTGAGCCTATCTATCTACCTATCTATTAGGATCTATTTTGTGAGAAGATTTGGTTTGTGGTTAAGAGAGACCACCAAGTTGTAAACCTTCCATTTATTGTGATATCCCTCTAGTAGGAGGTGATAGTATTGGTATCCCTCTTGTGTAGAGGTGATCGTAGAGGTTGTGTTGGAATCCCTCAAGTGTGAGGTGATTGAGTTTGTTGGTACCCCCCTCTAGTAAGAGGTGAATATTGTGTTGGTTTGATCCTTGCCTCTAAGTGTAAAGGTTGTATTTGTTAGAGAGAGGAGTTGTATATTCCAAATTGTATTTACCCAAATCCTCAGTAGAGGTTCCCTGTGTGGGAAGTCCTATGTGGACGAGTTAGTGTAGTGGATCCTTCTGTGTGAAGGTGGGAACGTAAAGTTGTGTGCTCGAACCTCGAAACATATCTCGGTGTTTGCGTTTGATCCACTTTCTCCACTCTCTCCTCTCTTACATTGTGCATTAATTCATATTGTTCATATCATATACATGCTTGGTTTTTTTGTGTGTCATACTTATGTTAACCAAGAGAGCTTCATATAGCACCTCAACTCTTATTCAGAGGAATCAAGAGGAGATAGTCCAGAGCCCTTCACCGGGAATTCGGTTATACTCTTTGGTTACACTAAGTGTATTGCAATTTATTTTTAAATTTCACATTATTTGTCATAGATTAGCCATACACCTATACACCCCTCTAGGTGTACTTTCAATTGGTATCAGAGCCTACGCTCCTAATATTAGGTTTAACCACCAAGGAGTGTGATCATGGTTGCTAATCTAGTATTTGCATTTGCACACTTATATTGTTTACACATACTCATGGATTGCTTGACCCCTCCAATGTTTGATGTTTCCAACATTGACACGTGAAAATTTAGGATGAGTATGTATCAAAAAACCCTAGGCTTGCATGTTTCCTTGCCGCTACCAAGAAATCCTATCTTAATAATAGCAAGCATATAGAGGCCAATGCACAAGCCCTAACGGTACTTAGAAGCACGCCTAACAAGAATATCTTATGTTAGTTTCTCATTGTGATTTCGTTTTTGCAGTGTGGAACACTTTGACCTCCTTCGAGCTTCAAACGCCAAACATTATGGAGAAGGAATCTAGTGGAGAAGAATCCAAACAACGTTGCTAAATGGTCCAAGGGAATGACTCCCTTGAGGTATATTCAGAATCTCAACTAGATGATTGTGCTAGTTCTTCCGGCGATGATCATATTGATGCTGATGCTTTGAATGAAGAACTATCAATTATTTGTGAAAAATTGCGTGAAAAATAAAAAGTTTTGAAAAAGAAAAGCTTTGAATTAATTAAAGAAAATAAAGATTTGTTTTCAAAACTTGAGTTGGCTTTACAAGAGAAGGTTGAGATTTCAAATGAATGTGACTCTTTGAAATCCCAACTTGAACTTGCTCTAAATGAAAACAAGATATTGAAAAATAAAATGATTACAATGTCGTTTTGAAGAAAAATGAGTATTTAACTTTAAAACTTGATTTTGTTGTAAAAGAAAATGAATCCTTGAAACAAAATTTCTTCTATTTCAAAAGAGCTAGATTTGTTTTCAAAGAAAAATACTACTTTGCAAAATGATATAAATTCTCATATTTGCCATGCTAGTATAGCTTCACCACCTAGTGTATCAATTACATGCACCTCTTCTTCTATAATTGAAAATGATATTTGTTTGTTAAAGAAGAGTGTTGATTGTTTGGGCTCCACTTTGAGCCAATGTGCCATGAAACACACACGATTGGAATCCATGTTTCAAAAGAAATAAGTTTCAAATATGCATGCACACAAACCATGGCATACACATGCTCCTCACGTTCATACACAAACACTATGTATGCTCATGTGTACACATGTGCACATTGTAGACGTAAGGGCCACCTTGTTAAGTTTTGTTATGATAGAGTACATGATGTAAATTTAGCAAATAAATTTGTTTGGGTTAGGAAAGAAGATAACCCCCATGGATCCAAAAGAGTATGGGTACCAAAGACCACTCCTATTTTACTTGATGTAGGTGTGGGCTTTCACTTGACGTGAGAGTGATGGTGCCTTGAGGTGGATGCGTTCCAAGCTTAATGGTGACTATTTGGATGCATCACTTTTAAGGAGAGTTTAGTGGGAGGACCACCATGGTTTGGAGACATAGAGATGTACCCTCATGATTTGGGTAACGATCTCTAATTCCCATTTATGTTTACATGCTTCCATTGTTGATTTTAGCATGTTTTGATGTTTCATGATTATTATGATAAATACCATGATAATTATATTTGTGACATACATGTATAGTATTTGAGTTACACCTATGTTCATATGGATTATTACTTTTGTGTTCTCACTTTAGTTTAGCTATCATGTATATCATAGATCTAAGATATGTGCATTTACATATTGATCATGTTGATTTATGTTTAGTTTTGAGCTTCATGTTTTGATTATATATTTAAGATGTAGTTTTCATTAAAACTTGTGTCAATACTAGTACAACTAGTGAGCCACAAATTGATTATTATATGTTTGTTCTTGATTGCTCATTTGTACCCATTAGATGTACTAGTATAGCCTAGTTTTGATAATTCATGCATTTTGACTTGTATCCTTTACTTTTGTGCATGTTTTCATGTTTGTGTTTAAACTTCATGTATATGTCTATTTTGTCTAAACTAATAGTTATACATATACATCCTTGAGCCACTTGTCTTCATGCATATATTTTTGTGGACTCGTTCATGTTTGGATATGTATGTATACTCTAGTTTGTACAAAACATACATATGCCTTGAAGTTGTATTATTGAAAATTAATTTTAATGATTTTCGTGTTTTTATATTATAAAGGAATTTCACATTGAGCTTATTGCTTATTTTCATGATTAGGTTTTTCACATAACTCTTATACACTCACTTTACTTAATATTTTCTCATGACTTTGTTTTCATGAGTATGATATGTACTTTATAGACTTTGAGTGTTGATGATCGTGTGACTTACATATTTTTTATGGAATTTATTCTTGTTTTATTCTTACTTGAAGGATTTCGTACTAGTTTACAAGTTTTTCATATAACTAGTTGCGTATTCTTCATTTTGGTAGAGTTTTAAAAATGCTAAAATTATTTTCAAACCTATTTTTGAAAACCCCTACCCATCTATGGGCGGTTGGTTGAGCGACCATGCCTTGTATGCATTATTGAAAATCTATTTAAACATGTGCATGAAATGGGTGGTAGGGAGTATGAGTTATACACTTGTTCCTCATTGTGTTTTCAATTGGTATCACAATTGATATCTATTTTGTATACTCATATGTGTTTTTATATATGTATGCTTCAACTTTAATAGTATCAATTTCAATTGGTATTTATTTTTTCATGCATATATATATATATTTTGATTGTGCTTACTATATCTTTATATCTTTGAGCACAATTTGGTTATGCTAAGCTTGATTTAGTCCTTAATGACAATTATTTTTAAATTGTTATCTTAACAAGCTTATGCATCGTCTTCATACGTATTTCATAAAGGGGGAGAAAATTCATGTTTTACCTTTCAATCAGTTTTGTTTACCATTGATATCTTACTCTCACTCTTTATGTTGAAAAATGATTGAAAAATGATATTGATTTTTTAATGTGGTATCATATGCTCCTAATGAAAATTATTTTCAATTGGTATATGTTCTTTTTCAATATTGGTATCAAAAGTGTAAAATATTTTCAATTGGTACTAATTTTTTTTTTACAATTGGTATCAAAATTACCTATATGTTTATATCTTTCAATTGATATCAAAATTTTTTTCTTCAAATTGTTTTGTTTATTTTCAATTGGTATCATGATGTTTTGATGTATACCTTCGTACTAACTTGATATATCTTTCAATTAGTATCTTTCATTTTGATATTTATTGCTTATATGCAAGGGAAGCTTAACATCTTCTCTATATATAGATTCATGTTGAGTGTATGTCATATTGAAGTGATTAACCTTTCTTTGGTATGTGTACATGGTGTAGAGGGAGCTTCACATCTCCTTTTGTACATTACATATTATGCTTTATGTGGTTAGGGTTTAGTCTTCTCTTTTCATATAAATGCATGTATGCAGGGGGAGTTAACTTCACGTCTCTTCTCTTCATGAATGTATATTGCATATATACCTTTATTGTTTTTAATTTATGAAAAAGGGAGAAAAATATTGTTTATGCCCTTTATTGTTTGTACCCCTTTGTTGATGAGTTGACAAAAAAGGGGAGAGATATTTTAGAGTTTGATATATGCATGTTTGTTTATATGTTGTTTATATGTATGTTTGTTTAAATTTGTCATCTTTTACCATTGATATCAAAAGCATCTTTTGTTGGTATTGGTAGTTATCCTTTACCATTTGTATCAAAAGCATCTTTTATTAGTATTGGTATCAAGAGCATCTTTTATTATTTTATTGGTATCAAGAGTTTTTATTGGTATCAAGAGCAACATTGTTTTTAAGAAATTTTTATTGATATCAAGAGCAACATTGTTTTTAAGAACATGTTTATTTTAAAATTGATATCAAAAGAATGTTTATTTCATTGGTATAAAAGATCATGTTTGTTTCATTTCCTTATTTTATGCATGTTTATGCATATTTATGTTGAGCATTCATTGAATATCTTATTGTTTTGCTATGCATGAGTTAAGGGGGAGATTCTATGAAGCTTAAATTTAATCCATGCATATATAACTCCATGTGTTTTGTCATCATCAAAAAGGGGGAGATTGTTGGCCCAGAGGCCCTTCACTCTAGTTTTGATGATGATTAACTCATGAGGTTATAGTTTATTAATAATCTTGTGATATTTAGTTTCAGATATTTAACCAAGATATTAGTAGGAGATTAGCTTCAACAAAGGTGTTTTGGAGCTTTCACATGGTGATTCAAGAGCTCGAGCGTTATGTTCACATTTAGCACTCGGTTGGAGTCAAGCTCGGTGGATCACGTTTGGATCGAGTCGACTTTGAGACGGCGTTCTACAAGAAGACTTCAGTTTGTGTTTAGTTTAAAATTGTTTAAATCTTGTGTAAAGATTAGATAGTGTTGATATGCTCAAGTTCACTATGCACACACACTTGTTTTAATTTCATGTGCTTTGGTTTTTCGGTTTAACCGATCTTGTTTTTAAGTTAAAAACATAGATATACTATATTTCATGTATATTGGATTCTATCCATATACAACATGCTTCAAATTTGTTTAAATATCATGTTTTTATATTTACGTGAATTTTGGAGAAAAACGATTTTCCATTTCAAAAATTCAAGTTTCGGAAAATGCGGTTTTTTAGTTTAAGGCAAAATTTTCATCTCACAAAAATGGTTCAAATAGTTTGAAATATGTGTTGAATTTTTATCACACATATTTGTATTTCAAAGATCTAATAAGAACTGATTTTTGTGGAATTTATGTGATTTTATGGGATTTATTTGATAATAAAAACCTAAGTTTTTGAGTCCAATAATAGCTAGACTGGCTGTCTACCGGTCGACCGGACCGATCGACCATAGCAGAAGTCGGTCGACCGGTGCTGTCGACCGACATGCACAAGCGTGCACGCCAGCTTGAGCTGGTGGGCCGGTCGACCGGGGTCGGTCGACCGTCCAGAAAGCTTTGCTCTCTGGAAATAGCCCTGGTCGACCGGGTCGGTCGACCGGTAGAGAGCTCTGCTCTCTGTATTCAGTCCTGGTCGACTGAGCCGGTCGACCGGTGGGCTTAACGGTCAAAAATATGACCGTTGGCCGGTCGATCGCCCGGTCGACCGAAAGGGCATTCAGCCTTTTCCAGCTGCCAACGGGCAGAATTTTGTGGGGCCTATAAATACCCCCATTTGAGTTTGTTTTTAATAAGTTTTCCAAGAGCAAAAATTCTCATTCTTTCTAGTGTTTATATACAAGTTTTCAAAAGATTTTTCAAGCCAAAGATTTTATCTTTATTTGTTTAAAGGGTTGGAAAAATCAAGAAAAGGAGAAGTCTTTGGGATTGTTTTTGATCTTCATTTTATATCTATTTTATAAGTTTTCCCAAGAGTTTTTCTTTGTGTTTTTGATTTTCAAACTCTTTGTTTTCTCACACTTGAGCCTATCTATCTATCCTATCTATTAGGATCTATTTTGTGGGAAGATTTTATTAGGATCTATTTTGTGGGAAGATTTGGTTTGTGGTTGAGAGAGACCACCAAGTTGTAAATCTTCCATTTATTGTGATATCCCTCTAGTGAGTGGTGATAGTATTGGTATCCCTCTTGTGTTGAGGTGATCGTGGAGGTTGTGTTGGAATCCCTCAAGTGTGAGGTGATTGAGTTTGTTGGTACCCCTCTAGTGAGAGGTGGATATTGTGTTGGTTTGTGCCTTGCCTCTAAGTGTAGAGGTTGTATTTATTGGAAAGAGAAGTTGTGTATTCCCAAATTATATTTATCCAAATCCTCAGTGGAGGTTCCCTGTGTGGGAAGTCCTGTGTGGATGAGTTAGTAGAAATCCTTCTGTGTGAAGGCAGGGACGTAGAGCTGTGTGCTCAAACCTCAAAACATATCTCGGTGTTTGCGTTTGATCTACTTTCTCCACTCTCTCTCTCTCTCTTACATTGTGCATTGATTCATATTGTTCATATTATATACATGCTTGGTTTGTTTGTGTGCCATACTTGTGTTAACCAAGAGAGCTTCATATAGCACGTCAACTCTTATTCAGAGGAATTAAGAGGAGTTAGTCCAGAACCCTTCACTGGGAATTCGGCTACACTCTTTGGTTACACTAAGTGTGTGCAATTTGTTTTTAAATTCCGCATTATTTGTCATAGATTAGCCATACACTTATTCACCCCCCTCTAGGTGTACTTTCAGAGTTGTCGAAGATTTTTTATTGGGCTTAAAGGCCAACTGTTTCCTCTATTCTTTAGCATCAGAGGCATTGGATAAGCGAAGTGCACCTCCTGAGTTTTCACTGCGCATATGAGAAGGTAGATATGAATTCCACGAGAATTTTGTCCAGGTATTAACCTTCCTCATGGAGTCCTCTTTGATCCTCATTGGTTACCATACTTTGATATGAATGTAGAAATAGTGAAAAGGTTCTGCAAAGATGTGTCACAAACCTTCTTTAATGAGTTTAGCTTGATAAGCCATCAGATAAACTCATTCAATCATCTTGTCATGAGAGTCAATCGATGACCACATCTTGATATGAATGTGGAAACAGTGAAAAGATTCTTCAAAGATGCATCCCGAACCTTCTTCAATGAGTTTGGCTTGATATGCCATCAGATAAACTCATTCAACTATTTCATCTGACTATTTGGACGCCTTGTCGTTCAGTCGAATGATGATTAATCGAACAGAAGAAGGGAGACATGCTACCATTACATATGAAAAAGTCAGGCTAGATAGGCCATCCTTTTGATTCGAGAGGAATGATCAGAAAGAAGAGTGCCCAAAACTATTGCTTAGGCATGCTTGACTTCAGAATATGATCTATTCTTCTAAGTTGAAGGTGGGTGCATGTCAATAAAATAGAGAAGAGTGACAAGGGTAAAGACTGACATTTTTCCTTTATCTTTTCTTCAATATTTATATCATGCATCATAATGTCACCTATGTTCGGTGTGCTCGGCGTCGATCGACTGTGATGTGATCCATTGAATGAGGAAGCTTTTCTTTGGTGCTCTCTTAAACATCTTGGATCTCAAGCCTTAATCCATTTGATTGATCTGGGTGAATCGCCGATCAGAGTGTAGTGTCTACCCTATCATGAGAAGAGTGCCAAAGCTAAAATTGAATTTTCTAACTTTGTTCCTTTAATGCTGACATCATGCATCACAATGTCACAGTGTTCAGTCGGCTCGGCGTCGATCGACCGTGATGTTATCCATTGAATGAGGAAGCTTTTATTTGGCATTCTCCTAAACATTTTAGATCTCAAACCCTAATCCATCTGATTGATCAGGGTGGAGCTTCGATCAGAGGTGTAATGTTAACTTGATCATGAGAAGAGTGAGAAAGCTAAAACTAAAGTATCTAACTTTGTTCCTTCAATGTTGATATCTCACATCACAATATCAGCAATGTTCGATCGGTTCGGCGTCGATCGACCGTGATGTGATTCATTTTAGTGAGGAAGCTTTTATTTGGTGCTATCCCAAACGTCTTGGATCTCAAGCCTAATCCATCTGATTGATAAGGGTGAATTTTCGATCAGAGGTGTAGTATTTAACTTGATCATGAGAAGGGTGACAAAGCTAAAATCGAAGTTTCTAATTTTGTTCCTTTAATGTTGACATCATGCATCATAATGTCAGCAATGTTCGATCAGCTCGGTGTCGATCGACCGTGATGTGGTCTATTGAATAAGGAAGCTTTTCTTTGGCGCTCTCCCAAGCATCTTGGATCTCAAACTCTAACCATCTGATTGATTAGAGTGAAGCCTTGATCAGAGTGCTATGTTAACTTGATCATGAGATAGTATTTCTTCAAGAATCTTCCGTTGATCAGCGTCATGAGCGTATCACCATCCGGAGTTATAAGGCGGTATGCTCCATTTGAGTAGACTGACAAATGGTCCTTCTATTTGGGTTAGAATTTTTCTTTCATCTTATGTGTCATAACCATGGGTCTTCTGACAGATAAGACAAGGTCGACTTTCTTGAAAATTCATTCTCTGACTTTGTTAATAAAGGCTCTAGAAATTCGATCTTGATAGAGCTCGATTTGTTGTTGGGCTTGTAGGTGTTTGTCGTCTAAAGCTTTCAACTCTTGGAGACACAAATGGTGTTTATCCTCATCTATCATTCTGGCGATCAAGGCAACTCATAGAGATGGAATTTGTATCTCCAGTGGAAGTACAGCTTCACATCTGTACACTAAAAAAAATGGCATTGCTTTTGTCGGGGTTCTCACCGTTATGCAGTAGGCCCAGAGGTATTCGCCTAATTTGTCATCCCAGTCATGTTGGCTTTTTGAGATATACTTCTTGAGAAGCTTTCCAATAGTTTTGTTAAAGGCATTTGCAAGACCGTTGGCAGTTGGATAGTGATTGAGCTTGAACCTACACAAAAATATAGTATTTCAGAACTTTAAAATAGAGATGTGCAAGTGCTCAATTCTACCGCGATAGCAAGTGGCTATGCGGGTCGTGATCCACAAGGAGGGTTAGCGATAGAAGCGTTCAAGGTTGTATTGAAATCTTTGTGAATAAAAACGAAGGTTCTTCTTTGTTTTAAGAAATGAAAATGAAAAAGAGTTAGGTTAAAGTTAAGTGTGGAAGAAAGTGGTAGAATGAGGAGGTGGAGAAAAATGAAAAATGACTATGTACAAATAAATTGAAAAAGAGTGAAAAAGATTTGGAAGATGTGGTGTTGGTGATCTAAACTAAAAATTACAAGAAAAGAGAGAAAAACTAAAAATAATTACTTAGCTCTTTTTGACCAAAAGCTTACCTTGAATCTTTGGCGACGATGTTACCTTGAAGTCGAGGCAATCAGCGCATAGCCCATAAGAGTTGATTATTGTCTCTTCCACATTACATCATCAAGACAAAACAAGCATGAAATGATACAGAGAGACTCAAATCCATCGTCATGAGCTATCGGTGGCACTCGCAAAGGCAAGGCTCTTTCGATGCTATAAGACTCACTTGGATAGCAATTGGTACAAGAACGAGTGAAGTAGAAAAGAAGAAGAAGAAGAACATTAAAACGAAGTACATACAAAAGGAAAATACAGATTCGATTTCATAACAATAAAAGAAAAGAAAGAAACCTTACACCGGTGTCACTCTCAGCACAAGCTTCGTTCTCGTTCTCCTATGAAAGTCTGATCTCCTCTAATTACATAAATGAAAACTAAAAATTACATGAAAAGAAAAATAAAAATCTACACTAAAAAATGAAAAACTG